>PVKS010017517.1:0-41860 GCA_004027875.1 Aplodontia rufa
GTCTGCTTTTTCTAGTTCTTACCCTGCCCTGTTCACTACAAACTCTTCTTTAGGACTATATACTGTTCCTTTTATTTCGGACCTGGGACCATTTGGAGGACATACTTATAACTTGTCTCATGCCTTTTGTTTTATTATTGCTTGTATGGATATATCCTCTGTTTCTATGATCACTGGAGGTAGGATTTCCAATCTGTTGTTGCTTGGGGAAAAAAGCTGGTTTGGCTTCCTAGATTTTGATGGTTCCCTGTGTCTCATATCTGGTATCGGTGTGTGATGGATGTGTAAGCTATGTGGTAACCAGGGTAAACAGACAGCAATTCTCACCAAGCTATGCTAGCCATTGATGCTGGCCACTCTCCTGAAGTATGGCTGAGCATGCTAGACCAGTAGTCAAAGACGGGTAAGACCAGGAAGAGCACATATCAACCTAAGACAGGGATTGAAGAAGTTGTACTTCAACACCCAATGACGGGTAAGAATGTAGCTCTATCCTGACAACCTAAGACAGGCACGGTCTCGTCTTAAACAAAAAGGGGGAGATGTGGCGGGCGGCACCCAGGGCCCACGCCACGCAGGCAGCTTTAAGATGGTGGTTGGCAGCTGGCGGCTGGCCAAACCAAGTCAGCTGACCTCTTGCTGTTCCTGGTTCTTGTGCTTACAACATCTGACCACCTAGGGACAACCAATAGGAGCCGGAAGAGTTTTCTTCCTCATAGCAACAGCCTACGGATTGGTTCACTTTTACTATTTAAGCTGTTTGACTTCCTGATTAAAGAAAGATCTCCGCAAACAACAAGAGTGTACATGTCGTTATTGCTGCTTTGCTGTTCGAATGCAGCAATCTGCACCCTCAGTGCACTATTTACCAGGCTTTCAAAGCTGACGCTTTCCCAGCTCTAACTTGCAAACACCAAACTTTCATCCTCCACCACCACATGTGTCAAGTCTTTCAATAAACATTATGCAAGCATTTATAGATATAAATAAATATATATTTACACATACTGGTATATATGCAAAATCTTTTAAAGGAGAAATCAAATATGTTCCAATTCAAACAGCTACCAAATCATAAAATACTTAGTATTTTCTAGCAAAATCAATGAGATGCATATACAGATAAAACATAAAAATTTTATAAGGAACTTAAGAATATGGAAAAAATATAGAAATATCTTATACTTTTGAGTATAAGATATGCATAGGGAAGAGACTTCTGGCAATAAAGCAATAATTTTTTATACAATCTGAAATTCTACTGAGGAAACACAAGCAAGAGTCTCAAAACTATTTATGTGGTAGACCAACTTATCAAAGAATAGCTCACCATGCCAGAGAAATGACTGGCATGTAAAAATGCTGAAACAATTATGAAAATGTGGTCATGAGCAAAAATTGGTGGAAGAGCAAAAACTAAAGAGACTGTCCTGAAAATTCCAAGGTTGTACATGAACTTGTTCTGTAATAATACACCATAACAATACAACAACTAATAATTCTAACAATGATACATAGTAATAATATAATAACAGCAATAAAACTATGTTGTAAAGGAAATGCCATGAAGGGTTAAATTATTCAACAAATGATGCTAAGCATGCTTGTAATTAAAGTAAACAAATAAAATTCTATTTTAGAGTTCCAAAACTAGAAATCAAATAAATACTTAATGGATTAAAAATTTGAAACAATGTTACATAAGACAAGTACAAACCTCCCACACCTCAGTATCTCCTAAGCATAAAAATTGGGTATAAAATAAAAAGGAAAACAAACTGGTTATAAGTCTGAAAATCTAATATGTAAATGATGTTTTGAGGGAAAAAATAAAGCAAAATCCAATTGAAATAATATTTAGAACAAATAAGAGAAAATTACTTTCTTACAGAACTGACAATTAAAATATTTATATCACAAAAAACACATAAGAAACATGGGAGAAAAACATGGATAAGCAATTCACAGAAGTACAAATGGCAAATAAACACGATTAAATGTTTAATATCACTAACAACCAAAGTAAGGCAAACTGAAAAAAGCAAATTACACTTAAAATATCAAGTTGGCAAAAGTTAATAAAATATCATACTTTTATGCATTTGGGAAGTTTCCTGACAATATGTAAAAATTATATTTATATGTTCATATATTTTGAATGTATTCTGAATAATTTCATTTTAGGAATTAAAGAAATAACCAGAAAAGCTGTTAAGTATGTATTTATAAAACTATTAATTTTTTAACATCACTTATGGTAGAATAATTAGTGTTTTAAAAAACTAGCAGCAACAACCTAATGTCCATAAATAGGAGATCAGAAACATATAATAAATTATAATGTGGTCATTAACTTCTCCACTGTACATGAAATTATATGTAAACTGGGATACAGAATAGCATAGATAGTATTATATCAAATTATTAAACTTTTTTGTAGTCATAAATATTGCTTATATATTTTATATAGATATACATATATATGTGTAGAGACAAAAGACCAAAGAATTATCCTATAATAATACCTGTCTTCCCTCAGTTGGATTACAAGCTGTTTTTATTTTCTTACAACCTTATGAATTTTTCTAATTATTTACAGTAGACATGTTTTTATTATCAGAAGAAATGATAAAGCCATTTTAAAAGCCCATTCAATTTTTATGAATCCTTTTTCAGCATAGTATTGTGTCTCACTGTAATGAAAACCAATAGTATGAAAAAATACATTTCTAGAACAGTGAGTTATATTTTTAAATTGCATTAGTAATTTTGTTTCTAAGGAATTATTTCACTTAGAGACCAAATAAGTCCCTCGGGGCTCTGTATTACCTGCACTAATTCACAGAGTCAGTGATATGCATTCAGTAATGAAAGTGTATGATCGCTGGTTCCCCTAACGGTGCCTTTTCCTAGTTAGTGGTATAGTAAACAGGTGGACATACTTCTAAAATCAAGTTCTAGCATTCAACGATAAAAGATTACTTAGATCAATGAGACAATGTAGAATGTTTATGTGGTTTTTAAATTAGAAATAGTTTATAAATCTACAGATTTGTAGGTGCAATAAATACAACAGTGCCACATATTAGAATTTAGGAATTCAGGCTTGAACTCAGTAGAAGAGGAAAAGAAAACACCTCTTTCCTGGAAGCCCAGCACACGTAGTGGTTCTAAATATTTACTATGGTAAAAAAGGAAGTATCCCATCACCCAGCACTGATGGCCCTGGTATTGATGGCCAGCATTAAAACCTGGGGTGAAACAATCACTCTGACTACAAAATTGGCATGCAGGAGATGAGACATTCCCTGGGAGAATTTTCATGGAAGAAATGGAAAAGGAGCAGATGGCATAACACAAGAATTTTTTTTCTTACTCCTCTATCAAAAAAAATCATATTAACCAAACAAAATTTAAAAGCAGAAAGAAGGCAAAAATGATCAGCCATGAGATACAAACGATCTGAATAAACAGTGTGCATTACCTATAGTTAAGCTTCAGACAGGCTAAAGAGTACAGCAGTACTGCTTATAAACAACTATGTATAATTATACACAGACGTAAAGACAAGCACCTGGCAATTCCATCATCTAGGAGTCACTGAGCCAAAGTTGTCCTTCACCAGTGATCAATCTCCCATCAATTCACCTGTCACCTCTA
Source organism: Aplodontia rufa (assembly GCA_004027875.1). Classification (NCBI taxonomy): domain Eukaryota; kingdom Metazoa; phylum Chordata; class Mammalia; order Rodentia; family Aplodontiidae; genus Aplodontia; species Aplodontia rufa. The sequence goes on from PVKS010017517.1 coordinate 3,661, forward strand.
CCCCCAAATAATTTCCTGAATCGACCTATTTCTCTCCAACTCCAATATCTTCTCGGTGTTGAGTGAAGACATGTCACTCCAGTCTTCCTTTCTCCACTCCTACCCACATTTTCCAGAAAACAATTTAAAGGAATCTTCAAAAATAAAAAGCAGATCATGTCACTTCTCTGCTTAAAATTCTCATGTGGCTTCCTGTGATTTTTAAAGTGAAAAAACACAAAAATCTTTTCCCGTGGCCTATAAGGCTCTTCAGTATTTGGCCCTGTGTAACTCTGAATTTCATCTTTTCCATTTAACACTTCAAACACACAGTCTACTTTTGGATCTTCTAACACATACTGGCCTCATGGCTGCCCTTTACATCCAAGGTTCCTCTTCTCAGAGTAAGTTTTCCCAGATTCCCCCATGCTTGGGTTTCTTATCATTTATGCCTCCACATAAATATTAACATTCCAGGCGCGTCTTACTTGAACACCCAAGTAGAAGCAGCTAGTGATCTAAAAATCACATCACTCCATTTTCTTCATAGTACTTACTTAGTATCTGACATTTCCATGTTTATTCATTATATACACATTATCTTTCCCCACCAGAAAAGATGTTCAACAATAGTAGAGATCTTGTCTATCTTGTTCAAAGTTTTAACTTCAGCACCAAAAGTAGTACCTAACGCAAGTTAAATTTTCCAAAAATAATTGTTCAAAAAATGAAGACAGTGTTCTTGAAAATGATATAACAATATCAGAATGTTTTACTAGCCAGTAACAATTTTAGATGTTATAACAAGGATTCACTTACTGGAAAAGTAAAAATATTATAGAGTCCCATAATTACTTAGTCTTATCTTAAAGACAATGTAAATAATGCAGGTAGAATGTACAATCATTTTTTGTTTTATTGCTCCATAATTGAAAATTTAAGGGCAATGAGTGCCTGAGTGAGCTTTTAGCATGCTTATTGATTACTGTCTTTGTGTTATCTCTACTGGGTTCATGGCAACTGAGCTTCTTACCATAACTTACTTTTATAAAACAATGTAGCAGACCATCAGTGGTTTACTCATATCGCTAATCTTCCTTGACTATTACAATGAATATCAGGTCAGGTCTTGCAGTTTCTCCTTACTAACTAAATGACAGAAAAATACTAAGAACTTGCCCAGTGGGACTATAGTTGATAGGAAACCCTTCTTTCTCCCCCTTTCCTTTCTTGGCCCACTTCCTCTTTACTCTGTAAGCTTTTTCTTGGGAATACAAGCTAATAAATTATACTCACATGAATCCTCATCTCAGGTTATGCAAAATTAAATATGAGAAAATAGTATTTAAAAAATCTATAACTGTTGATGATGATATTAAAACTGCACAACACTTTGTGCATTCAGGGAGTAATAACATAAACAGCTTAAAAAGATGTCAAAATGGAAATGGACACCCCAAAGACAGGAGACTGAGAAAAAATGAATAAAAATCTCTCCACTTTTAAGAAAAGGAAACTTATAAATTATAGAAGACTCATTACGAGTGTGCTTCATATGAGTCTATGAGAAGAAATTCAATCAGGAGTTCATATTCCAAGAAAAAATGCAGACAAAAAAACTGACAAATGAATGATCATTTATCTTTTTTAAATTAAAATAAATGTTTAATTAAAAAACAAGAACTATGACACGCATTTGAATGGCAACATTAGAAGCTAAGGACAAGAAATGAAATAGATTTGAAGTCCTTAGGGAAAATTATTTCCGTACTTACAATACTATACCTAGGTAAATATTTTGTAGTAAAACATACAATTCATTCAAGAAAAGTGTCCAGATATATGTATCGTGCACCTTTAATCAGGAAATTCATGAATGTGTATTCCATTGAAACAAGAGGACTAACAAATCAAGGAGAAGGGAAATATGGGATATCAAAACTGGGATCCAAGTGGAGAGAGGAGACAAAAATGGTCTCCAAGAGGTGATGATTATGGAGTTTGGCTCTGAATCTAACCTGTACAGCAGCCAAATCAAACTATGGCCAATTGAATTGTTCCAACAAAGCAATCCCAAAAGCAATCACCTAGGAGGACACCCATATTGGAGGGAAATATATACTTCTGAAAGAGAATTTGAAGACAAAGTGTTTAACCAATAAGATGAATCAATAATAATAAAAGACAATTATTTAAAAAAGGGAGCAAAGGTGTTGAGAGAAGCAATCTACATGGTGGATCTGTGAAAAGCACTTCACAGTTACAAAAACATGACCACTCAGTACTGATCTAACCAAATGGAAACACAGAAAACTGCACAGAAATAACGTCATAAAGGACGTCAAAACTTAAGCAGCAGCAACGGAAGCACTCTACTTAAATACATAAACAAAATGTGAAGAAAAACAGTGAAAAGAGTTGAAAGTCTTTTCTGAGGACCAGGAAGCAAGAATATATACAGATTAGGTGATACAAAGGACTTATTTTCATGTTCATAAAACTGGTAAAATGACATAAAAAATGGAGAACAAGAGTTTTGGACTATTTCTCTCTGATCTAGTGTTTGAGTACTTAGCATATGTTTATATCACTGGAAAGAGTAGATGCTCTTTATTATAGCTAACTAATTCAAACAAATATGTTAGTGCCCTCATAGGGCACCAATCAATGGGTGAAGTCCTTGAATAAATGATCTGAAAGAAAACTACCTGTTTTATTGCCAGTGTTTAGTTGAGCATATAAGAGAATAAAAAAATAACTACTGAATTTAGTGAAAATTCCTGAATCTGAAATGTGAGGTCTTTACACATGTTACACTGACAACTGTGCTTACTCATCATAAAGTGTTGGACAGATTGTAATGTTTTTACAAAATACTTTCAGCTCTCCAAAAAAGGGAACATGGAAGAAAACTCTTTGGTGAAAATCAGATACTACTGAGCCCGTAAAGGCAGTCACTTTTTCCTGTGTACAAGAATGGCTTTGGGGGCTGTCTCTTCGAAGTTGGTGGGTTTCCTTTGGGTTTCACCATAACTATTCATAACTATTCAAAAGTACTGACTCTCCCTGAAAATCATCCATAAGCAAATGCCTTGCTGTGACAATGGGGTGCCAAGAGTAGACAAGTTCCTTGTGAAGGAGTTTTTGGCAGGTAAGCAAAATAGAAAGGTATATGTTCTCTCAAAGTCCTCCAAGCAGAAGACACTTGCAGACACCCTTCATGGGATAAATGGATCCCAAAACAGTGGTACGTATGTATGTATGTATGTATGTGTGTATATATATATATATATATACACATACATATATATATATGTATGTGTATATACACACACACACACACACACACACACACACACACAATGGAATACTACTCAGCTATTAGAAACAACAATAGTGTGGCCTTTGAAGGAAAATGGATGGCAATGGAAGAAATCATGCTGAGCAAAGTTAGCCAAACCCAGAGACGCAAGGGCCAAATGTTTTGCCTGATTGGTGAAGGCTAGAGCAAAACCTAGGTGTGGGTGAAAGGTTGTAAAACTTATGTATTAGACCCATCAAGGCATAGCAACACATGATCTAGGGAAACCACAGATACATGGGGTGAAGGAAGGTGGGGGCAAAGGGAGAGGGAGGGAGGATAAGGAGGGATCTACGGAGATAATCAACAATGTAGCATATTCTTTATCCCCCTGAGAATCCAAATAATACTTATGCAATCATTTATTCTAGAAAAGTTAAATTGAAACATTTATATTGCTTGTAGGGGCAAAATACAGAATAAATAAGAGACTGGGTAGGGGTAATTCCGGTTTTTATAACAAATGCCTATCATTTTGTTACTTTACATACATTTATGATTGTACATTATCTGAACTTCTTCATAAAAATTAAAAAAGAAAACATTTGCATTGCACAGTCAAGAAATGGATATGAATCCAATCCATGACATAAAATGTGTCCCCATTAATGCAGAACTATGCAATGTATTCAACTCAAATTTAATGACTGCAGGGGATGGTGGTGTCAATAAGTTCCTCCTATACCTTCTGTGGATAAATTGTAATACAGGGTGAATGCAAGAGTAATGGGGTTATAATTAAGCTTTCAGGTCAATTCACAACTGTAGGAGCTCAGAGTTCTTGAAGGGGGTTAAAGCTTGCAGAAGGAAATCCACTCTTTTGCGGCTAGTCTCAAAGATGAAAAGTTTATCCAGGTTTTACAGCTACAAAGAGCCAATGACCAATGAAAAAAACTTTGCATCTTGAACATACTTAGCAATTGCATATAGGAGGTCAATTAAGGTCTTGGAAAGTGCACATGTGAACCTATTTAATGGATACAGTCACTGAGTTTAATGACAAAGTCACTGAAAGCAAATTTCATTTTCCAAAGTGTTTCTTTTCCATTTTGTAGGAAGCCTATTATTTCTGTTTTTCAATTTGTATTTAAACAGCTTTATATTTAGAATTACATAAACTAACTCTTCAGGGTTTTCTATGTCTTTGGATTTTTTAAAACTGAAAAATGATCAATCAATAACAGTTTATCTGTGACATGAAAATTCCTCTTGTAAGCTGCTAAACCTGAGTAGGTTGCTTTCTTTATTTTCAGTTTATCCTTTTTTATTTTATAAAACACTGGCCATCTCCAAAATAAAAACAAGAACAGATCAAATGTTTCCCATCACTATCTTTTCATTATTACTATTTTGTAATATTATGCAAATTTCTGACAAGATGGTATAGTGGTCATGTTGGTAAGTAACTTTCTACATAAAATGGAAAAGGTCTTAAATCTAAGAAGGTAATCTGGTTTTCAATCAAGTTTTCTCTGTCCATATTTAGTAACACAAAGTAAAAGCAGAAATTTATAAATAATTTTTGAAATTTGAATGAAGTTTTACCGTTCTACTTTTCCATTCACATTTATCAAATCAGGGATATTACTAACAAACCTATACATATTTTTCTGAAAAAAACCTCATCTGAGAACTGTATTTTGTTTGTAATCATGAAAAATGAATTAACTTTTCTTTTTAGCATTCAGAAAAATATTAAAAGCAGAATAGTAAAAATTTATGAAATTATATCATAAGCAATTTCATAATAAAAATGAATAAGTCCTAAAACATTTGCAATGGAAAACCAATGAGGGAAAGACCCTCCTTTTAAAACATACTTTATACATACATATGTGCCAACCTTTCATTAATATCATCAGTCGGTCATTCGTTTTCTCATCTTTACTGGGAGTCAGTTAGTCCCAGCAGGCACTGAGCAATGCTGGTGGTTAGAGATTCATGCGAGATAACTTTGTTCCCAAGGAGCTCAGAGCCTCCTCAGGATGACAGGAGTAAGTCAACCATTAGTAGGACCCAGTGTAACAGTGAATAAGAGACGATGCTCAAATACTGCAAAAGCTCTCATTTCAAATTCTTTGTAGGGCAAGAGAAAGCAGCTGGGATGGAGTGTGCTTAGAGAAAACTTCAGAAAAGAGGAAATGCTTGAGCTGTATCTTAAATGATAAAGTGAAGGTGAAAAAGTGCATTCTTCTGTAGAAAATGGTTTATATAAAGGTACACATCTTGAAATAGCATAAGAAACCTGGAAACCGTGCAATTACTAACATATAACATTTTTAATTACCTATTTTGCACAAGACATACTAAAACCCATTCATTTAGTACAACAATATTGTAAATATTTTCCCTAGAAATAGGACAGACTGTATAACATGTTCAATTCTGATAGAATTTAGTATTAAACTCAAGCAATTTGATTTCACAATTGGCTCTTCATTGGTCAACCAATATATTAGACTTTCTCAGGCCTAATGAAAGCAAAGTGGCAAGCCAGATGTGGTGGTGCACACCCAGTCCGAACTACTCAAAAGGCTGAGGTAGGAGGATCACTTGAGCCCATGAGCTCAACACCAGCCTGGGCAACAGATGAAGGCTTTCCAAAAAAATAAAAAATAAAAATAAAATAAATAAAAAATAAAGTGGCAAAAGTAAAGATTATGAACACTGCCATACAATGATATCTACTGCCAAGGAACATGGACTTGTTCCTAATAATGTAATTTACCACTAACAAATTTTAAGACAGGGAACTACAGATGTAACAAAGTATACTATTAAATTCTACAGGAGAGTAGACAAAACCAAGGATGGAAGGAAGGATGAAAGACATCTCACATCAAAGAGTGTTTTCAGGACACAGTCAACAAAACCCAGTAGCTGATTAGATGTGAATGGTTAAAAAGACAGCTGAGATGTTCTTTCCTGGCTTTGCTTGGGAACAGACTAACGATATTTTGGAGGTCAAAAGGAAAATCTAGATAAGAATTGGAAGTCATTCAGGCACAAAGCATTTTAAAAAGCTGTTATAAACTAAATCAGGATGGAAAAGTATGGAATTTTTAGAAATAAGTAAGAAGAACGGCAAAAGTAGAATCCTGAATGCGGTTGCTGAAGGAAGAAACAGGACTTTTAGAAAAGAAAAACAAACAGGTAAAATGAAGCCACCCAGAGAGAAAGTAGCCCTATCATACTAGGGCAAAGAGAGCTTAACAGAGGCAATCAAATGCTGCTCAGAGGGACTGGAGTGGTGGCTAAGTGGTTATGGCACTTGCCTGACATGCAAGGACATGGGTTTGAACCTCAGCACCAAGTACACACCGAAGTGTTGGAGCAACAAAAGCCGCATGTAAAACTGAATAGAACTAATTCTCTCTTTCTCTCTCTCTCTCTGTTCTTCTCTCTTAAAAAGAAAAAAAAAAGAATGCTGTTCAGAAAATGAGAGGCAAGTATGAAAGTTTGTGTGTTATATTTGCTAGCTGAGATCCCATTTTGTTTCCTTAAAGCCACCGGAATATCTGAGAAAGAGATTATAATAAGCTGAACAAGGAATGAAACTTAGTGCAGCAAAAATCAGTGATTGCAATTGTTCTTTATAAAACTCTAGGGTGCCAGGTTAAGGGAAAGGCAGGGTAAAAGTCAGAAGAGGATTAAGATTAAGGGGAGAAGAAAAAGGAGTCAGTATGAAGGAGAAATTACAGGTTCAAGAGAGAAGAGAAACTAAAAGGGAAAAGGCCTTGAGTGAAAGTGAGGGAAATGCTCCTCTAGCTACGTCTTCCATTGGGGAATGTCAGATTTACCCAAGCAATAAATCATATTATTGGCTTGCACTAAGAAGATAAGACTCCAAAATCACCTGCAACTCTCTGCTTATGCATGTTTAAGAACACATGATTCAGGGCTGAAGCGATGGCTCAGCAGTTGGAGCACTTGCCTGGCATGTGTGAGGACCTGGGTTCAAATCCCCAACACCATGTACACAACTAACTGTCCGGAAAAAAGGCATGACAAAAAAATAAAGTTGATTCTCTCTTTCCTCTCTTCCTTTCTCTAACACAAAACAAAATAAGGAAGCGTGATTCATATTTTATTATTTCATAAAGAAAGTAAGGTTATCATCTAATAAAATGAGAGAAAACATTTTGGTACATTGTATATTTTAAAATATTAAAATTATTGCCTTGTGTACTTACGTTTTTCAAGTGAATTGCACACTTGATATCTTTTCCATCACTAGAACTTATTCATGTACTTTGCTTTTCTCAATATTCAACAGGCTGTCTTCTCTTTGATTGTCCCAAACACTACTTTTGTTTGCACAATGACAATAGATTAACACAGAATCATGTGAATTGATGATTCCTGAGAGGTTATCTGACTAATATATATTAATCCATTTGAAACTGAAATTTCTTCCCAATATTGCTATTTTTAAAAACAATCCGTGTAATCATTAAATGTTAAGATTATACATTTTTCTTATATGTATAATAAAAGACACAACAAATTAAGTGAATTAAATGTATCTCTAAATTCTTGTTTTGAGCTAGTCATAAAAATTAGGAGAGACATAAGAAGCTGAAAAAAGAAAGAAATCTCCCTAGAATTTAATAGAGAGTCTAAAAATATTTCTCTGGAATAAGTGCCATCCTAAAGTTATCTTTCCATCAAGATTTTTCCACAATGAATTAAAATTAAAGATAACTTATGCTGAAATAGTATCAGATATAGCTTTTTATTAACATTCAATGACTTCCTGCAAACTTCTGCAAAATTTATTACTTTGAAAAAATTCAAGCACCAGGATAAAACTGCCAAAATTTCCAAGTGACTGAGTTCATAAATGATACAATAGACATTTTCTATATTAATTTCAAAATAGTCATGCAGTGCGCTCACATTGGAAAACGCTGTCAGACCTGTTCACAATTTTAAGTGATTTTTAAGGATATTTTTTCTTCTTCTTTTTTCTTTTCTCATTTAACTAAAAAAATGTCCTAACAATGTTTCAACTTTTCAGAGGACAGCTCATTTAACTTAATTAAAAAAGAACACAGAAAAATGTGGAAGTATTCCTGGAGCACAGATGACTATAAAAATGCAATAAAGTCTCAACAAAAGCAAAGATAATTACCCAGGATATTACTGTATAAATTTTTAATTATTAAAAGTTGATATAATATTTTTACTAATTGTTCTATATAACCAATTAATTTTGAGGTGGTTAACTGAGCTGCCTTTCAGAGGCAAATACACGCAGAAAACTTGAACGATGAATATGCTCAGTTTACTGAATATTATTTTTCTTTTTTTTTTTAATTTTACCTATCGAAGCTTTACCTAAGGAACTTTGAATTTAATGTTCCCAGAGTGTTCCTTGTCCAGACAGCCAGAGTCCCCTTCCACACTTATGTGACCTTATAAGAAACACTTGCCTTGACTGCTCTGAACAAAACTGTCACTCCTGCTCTCCAAATCTCTATCTTCCTTCCATTTTAAATATCAATTCATGGTCTCCCTGCCTCAAAAGAATGTTAAGGACTCAGTTTTGGTCACTACCTGCAGCACCCATTACAGTTCCTGGTAAGTAGAAGACACTCAGTAAATATCTGTTGAATGAGTGAATTTTAAATTTAAGAATCCAGAAATGAAAAGATGATTTGTTTGAATGTGTAAGAGAAGAGTCAGATCATTGAATTTTGCTTTATAAGTTATCCACATCATCCTGCCTATTTATGTGCAATATATATTTGACAACATTGGAACTAATCATAGTGTCACTATTTCTTATAATATTTAAAACAGAGAGAAAAATTTCTTTTTCACCTTTCTAATGCTTTCTACAACAGCAAAGAAAAAAAAAAAGACAAATTGGCAAACAACACCACCACCAACAGAGAAAACAGTTTCAGCGTGGAGGAGATAATTGTTCTATGATATTTTGCTCTTCATAGCTGAAAGAATGAAAAAACACATACAAAGTGTAATCTATGAACTATTACTTACTCATTAAGAACACCTTTTATGACAACCACATGCTTAGGTTTTTGTGTATCTTTATTTTAAGGCAAATAAACAACAACAACAAAGGGAGCCGGGTTCTCCCTAGCTGCAACTGAATGGATCAGCATGATCAGTAGAGGAAAAAAAGGACAAAATTTATCAGATGAGGAGAGAATTTTTACCTTCAAGCCACTGTATTCTTGTCCTTAGAGTGGTACATGTTCATAGCCTCGAGGATTCTAAATTCAGCAAGAAAATCAGACAAGCAAGGGATGGAGAATTGGTCCAACTCTGCTCCAAGAGGTGTCTGCCAGCCAAGAGGGCCTGAGCACAGCACTTGTGCTACAAATTGCTGCTGGAGGCATGAATATTCTGAAGAGAGAGATCATTTGATCACAACCTCATCTAACCAACCATACAGCAGAAACCCCAGAGATTTTTTTTCGTTTCTTTACACCTTCATTATCTATTTTGCTAGTACAAATGGAAGGTTCAAATCTATTGCTTTTCTTTTCTTTTTTCTTTGTACCAGCCCTTTATTGTTGTTATTATTTTGAGACAGGGTCTCACTAAATTACTTAAAGCCTCACCAAGTTGCTGAGGCTGACTTTGAATTTGCAATCCTCCTGCCTCAGCCTCCCAAGCTGCTGAAATTATAGGCATGTGTCACCATGCCCAGCCAAAGCTATTGTTTTTTTGTTTGTTTGTTTCATTTTATTTTTTGGGTTTTTATTTGTTTGCTTTTTAAAATTAAAGTGGGAAATGACACTTCACTGTAACAAACAGAAGTGAGAGAGCATTTGAAAATAAAACTCAAGTCCACATTAAGTTATTGACCACTGCAATTATCTGCAAACCCACCTGGAGCAAACATGGATCACCTCATTGACCAAACTATTACAATCCAGTTAGAAAATCAAAATCCATGTTGTTCAATTTTAATACAGTCTCCCAGTCTAGAAGATCTTTCAATATAACTGTTTCCTCCTCTGTTCCCTCTGAGCTCTGACTGTGCCTATTTCTGAGGCTTGCTCCAGAGGCTAGCTTGCGCTACAGAATAACCATCTTTAAAGCTTTTACTTTGAACACAATGATCTTAGACCTGAAGAATTCTTTAGAACTAATAAGAGTGCTGAAGTTATTTAATAAAACAATGATTCACTGACCCCTGCTATGTGTGCAGCAGTAGCTGCACCCAGGGGCTCAATGGTAAAGAAGAGTCAATCCCTACCCAACCAAGAGTTTACAGGACAGCAGGAGGAAAAGGACAGATATATGCCATTAAAGAAAGGAAAGACAAAGGCTCTGAGGGCTCAAAAGGAAATAATTATTGCATATACCTGTAGGATCATGTATAAAAAAATGGATAGTTAAAGATGGAAAGATACATATGAGCAAAAGTAAAGAGAAAGGAACAGAAAGTAGGAAAAGAAGGAAGGTTATTTAATTAAATAACAAGGTATATGCAGTAACAGTAGGAAACAGACTGGAAGGTCATACTGTAGTGGGTTTTGGATGTAAGATATGACATTTGACTCTAATGCAAAGGAAGAGTATTAGAATAGGAACAAGGTAAGGGTGTTACTGTGCTAAGCCTTTGGGATGATGGGAGTGAGGAGACAGGGCAGCTCGTTAGGATGCAATGACTATCATCCAGATCGGCTGTGATACAGGTCTAGAATAACTAATATGGGCAATAGCAATAGAATTAAGACAGTAGAAAACCAGATTTATAAAGGTTTGGTCAAAGGGATGATGAGCATTTTAATGACACCTCTGAATTATACTTTCAGTGACACAAGGTGGTACTAGACATTCTCTTAAGCACTTTATGTGTTTTATGTCATTCGCTCCTACTATAAAAATGAGTAAATAATTCTCCCATCTTCCGTATAAGGAAACTGAGGAATAAAGAATATGGGTAACTTCAGTTGGAGTGGCAAAGCTGGAGTCTGTATTAAAACCTCTTGGTTATAGCCTCTAGGAAGACAAGACTGGTAACAATAACAATATAATACTTTCCATTGCAACTTTGTTCCTCGAGTAAATTATCAGATGCATGCATTTTTGTCAACTAAACCTATTTATTTTCCTCATTTGTGTAACACAAAGTTAACTGACAATGCTACAAGTATGGATGAAATTTTGACACACATCAGGTATTAAAGTGAATCAGAGGGAAATTAAGACAGTGGAAAAATTTAACCAGAAATGTGAAATATAACTATACTTAAGCTCCTGATTGTTAAATGTCCAGAACAATTTAAGACAAAGAAAAAAAAAGGCTGTGTTTCACAATCTGGAGTTTTCTACAGTGAAGACAATGAATTATATAACCATATGATTATCTGGCACATTTCTTAGACATTTCCCTAAGATGACAGAACTATAGAGACAACTACCTATTAGAATGTCACCTAGGTGCAGATTTTCAGCATGACTTTCAGGTTCTTGTTTCTTTAAGGAAATCATGAATCCTGCCTTCATCACTTCCAAATGTCTTCCAACAGTGCATCACCAGGGCTGCAAACTTGTGAAACGTCATCACATTACAGCACATCATAAATTTTTACCTGAACACAGGAATACATTTTACATTATTGACCTTTATAGACTGAATTAATTTTAGACACACATATGATATAATTAATATTGGACCCTGAATCGATATCTTAAAACACTGTGCTCATGACCTCTAGGAAATGCTGCTGAAATGAAATAGACTCCCTCTTATTTGTTTCTGACTTTGGGTTACATTTACTTTACTTCTTTGGGTTATGATTTATTCAAAGTATTTATTAAAAGCAGAGAGGAGACTTGCAGGCTCTGGTGGTAATCGTGAACTGAGCACGTACATGGAAATCATCATCTGTCCCAAGTAATTTAATAGGCACAAGAGGTGAATTGATGTGGAAAGAACATAGATTTGGGAGGCTGTCAGTGTGGATCCACAGCATCTCCTCTATGCTTTCCCTGTACCAGACTGCTGAGAAGATAGCTGCTTGGTGGTGCTGGAGTGAGTAAGAGGCACTGGGAAGCACTGGGCAATGCACTTGGCACACTGCAGGCACCGAAAAATGGCAGCTGTGACTCGTGTCAGGCTCCTTGAGACCAACACAGTTGGATTGAAATAGAGGCAAAGAAATATGTGAAGTGCAAGAAAGCAGAGAGAATCAGGACAGAGGCTTTTTCATATGTGGAAAATTTTAAAAGTTTATTAGAGATTAATAGATGCATTAAAAATTTTTGGAGCACAACAGTGCAGTTGGCTTTCAATCAAATTCATACCCTCTGCCCTAAGTTTTCTCTTTCTGGAGACTATTAATTTTTTAGATACTTCATAACATATTTTCATATTTGTATGAAAAATGTGCAAGAGGATGATGGAGGCATCTTTTTTTATCCATATGTCTTTCTCTCCAGTGCATATGGAAATATTCTGCTGATGTTTAGTGACATTCTCCATAACAGACACCATCTCCTAGTCACTTTGTATTTGTGGGATTTTTGGCGCATCACGAAGGATGAGTCAGACATGCTGTGTTAACTAACTAAAAAAAAGGGTAGTTCTGAAAGTAAACTTGCTTCTCAAAAGCAAACAAGTAAGTGCCCGGATGATCACGATTCTCCATTAAGAGTGAATGTGAGAGTGTTTAAAATGAACCAGGCAGCAGACAACAGTACCAATGGATGATCCACTTGCTAATATGTTCCACTCAACATCCTTTAGGAGATGCTGTGGACAAGAGCTGGAGAAATCTGTTACATCTTGAATTGGTTTCTCTTTAAAATAAAGTATTGCAACTTCCAACTCTAGGGAAAATTCATGCCTGGTGTGTCTACAACAGAAATGCAATGGGCCCACTGGAGTATTTCTGATGTCACTGCAATGACCACCCTGCTTAACCACCCAACATATCATATACCCTTTTGGTTATGATTTTGTTTCCAGAGAGATCACTCCATGTGGAAAGGACATACTGGTTGCACGAAGTCTATGCTTCTATTCATAGAATCAGTGGATTCTGATAGTGATTCCAAAGAATAACTTGCCTTTGTGATTGAATTTCTTATAATTTCTCTTTTTGATGAATTTCTTAAAACTTTTTGTGATCAAATGCCTATGTTACTCAACAAAAAGGAACTAAATTTTACTAAACAATTACAGATGTTCTATTGGTCATTCTTCATTTAACAAATTGACATTGAGTCACTTAAAAACATTCACATGCATATAATCATGGAGCATATGTGTGTTTATATATGTTTATAGACACCAAATAAAAATCTTAACCTCCAGATAAGAATATCTCAAAAGAATGAGCTCACCTTTCTCAGCATTTGGGGTCCTCATAGCCATTCCCATTACCATAGTTGCCTACCCAGCCCTAACCTCAAAAAAGGCTTCTGATACAAGATACACTGGTCCTACACCTCCAGGCATTGATCTCAGCTGCCACCACAAACAAGACTCATCAATAGTGTGCTTAATAAATTTGATGCTATTTTCTGATACTGGTCCAATATGTCTCTGATTTTGATCCACACAGTGTGACTTGAAGTCTATCAGTCTAGATTCTCATCCAAGTTCTGCTAACAATAAAACAATCTGGATTGCTCCGAATGTAATACTTCATGCCTTAACGACAGTCTCCCTTCCTCTAGAGCTCCATGATCTTCTGTACCATAATGATACACACACATGTGTTTGAGCAATTTCTTTTCCCCTGGTATTTTCCTGCCCTCAATTTCCTCAACTGTAGTTTCAGAAAATGAAAAAGATACTATTTTAAAAGGTAATTTAGACCTAGTGCATGGAAATACACTTAAATTCTCTTCTTCCCAGGAGACAATACTTTTCTTTCATCAGTTTCATATCTCCCTAATACATTCTCTAAACTGCAGACGAAACAACATGTTTACACTATCTTTCTGTGTCATCAGATAAATCTGATATGCCTTTGTGTAGCAGGTTAGCCTTGTCAGGCTATAATCTGTGTCACTCTCCCTCTTCAAATATGATTGTGCTGACATGTGGGGCAGCCTACTACCCTTTGGAGAGGTTAAATGAAATTATAAAAGCAGAAGCTTTGATCTTCTGGCCTGCATTGGACTTGGTGAATACAACTGATAGCTCTGTGCTTCAGGATGAGGGGGCTTTTTTTCCCTAAGAAATCAGTTATTCAAGAGCATTATTAAGCATATAGAACCTATGGAAATACCATATTAAAATTGTGTGTTTTTCCTATGTTAAATTAATGTATGAAACATAAAAAATGTATTCTCATTCTTATGAGGTAAAAAAATGTGCTCTGGTTTAATGTAAATTTTTCTGTATTTTAGTCTTCCAAAAATGTTCAAATTCTAAATTTAGCACAGCCTAATGAGTAAATGTAACCTTTATATATAACCTATATATATATACACATATATATATACACACACACATATACACATATGTATATAATTGATAACTCCATGTTTACACATCAGTGCTATTATAAATCTTTGGAAGAACTTTATAGTTTTTTGAAACTCCATAATTACAACTTTATACATCAGAACCATTATAGACTAACATGTAAATAATGCACGCATTGAAAGGCTTCTGGTTGCACTGTCCCATAATGATCACATAAGAAAAACAAATAAATCTCAAAATCACTGGATTGTTTTATATGATGAACTCCTACTAGCATAGGATTTCTTATTTTAGGGACCATTGTGAGCTGTAGTTTCCACAAACCCTTGATACTGTATGCAAAAATGTGATGGGCATTTTTCTGGGCAGAGGTTCCACAGTTTCCTTTTATTAAATACTCCGTTAGACTCCTCCATCAAAAAATAAATGAGAGATTATTCCTCCTACTTCAACTAGGAGGAATGAATATATGAAGAAGGAAGACATATAATAAAGTCTGTATCTGATACTTATAGTCAGAAAAGGAAAATTTGGAGCCACACTGTGTCTTATTTTGTGTTTATTTGCTTGCTTGCTAGAGTATGGCATGAAAAATCAAAAAGCTATTTCTATAGCGTATGTCAAAACCTACTGGATTAGAGGAAGAAGGAATGAAAAGACATTAGCAGTTCTCATAGGGAGTGGACTTAACCACCTGGGAACTTGTTACAACACAGAGGCAGGTCCCTACCTTCGTGAGCTTCCACAGGTCTGCAGTGGAGCCTGGTATCTGCTTCTTGACAAGCACAGGAGGTGTTAGAGATAGCCAGGAAAGCTCCTGGTGAGAAACACTGCACTCCTTCCAATCCATTAGCAATTTCTCCTCAAATAGTTTGTGCTGTGTTCTAATTTGTGAGTCAGGCACCACCCTGAGGCAAGAGTCTGCTTATTAACACTTTTTTTCCATAAAGCAACTAAAGTTTTTATTGACTGTATGATTTAAAGTAAATCTAAGAAAAAAAGAACAACATTATGTGCCAATGGCTACTTGAAAATTTACAGGATGTCAAATGATAACCTCAAAGTCCATCTCTTTATCTACCATTTCACTAGAACAAATATAAATGAATACCAATCAAAAAATTCAGATTACAGATATTATGAGAGTTTATAGTTAAATATAAATAAAATTTAGTTTATATTCTAGGACTATGCCTCATTTAACAAAAACATTTTTAACATACCTATAAGGTTTGGGTTATAGGATCATAAAGTTTTCAGGGAAATTATGAGACTTCTAATTAATTCACCAACATTCATTATTCCTGCATGTCTGGGAGAAAAAAAGGAAGATGGTTTTATTAAAAGGTCAAAAACATGTAAATTTTACAACTCATGATGAGTTAAAAAGAATCAAGGATATAGGCAACATTTGAACAATTGTTCTCAATTTTGTGTCTTTAAATAATAGGTCACTTGAAAGAATAGACTCTTGAAATATACTGTGGAGAGTACAATACCCTTCATTGTAAAACTTTAAAAGGGTAAAACCCTGATAATTTCTAAAAAATGCATTTACACCCTACAGGGTATAAGTAATAAGGCCAAACTCCAATTCCTCAAAACACAGCCATCATTTTAACAGCTTCACGGGAAATGCAATTAATTCTCTGGAATTTATGCATGTTTTCTACAGTGAATCCATGTGAACTCAGACATCATCAGGCAATATTTGTGTGCTGGGTACACAAATAGCCTTGTCACTCAGGAAATGCCTCCTTAATGCAAAAACACTAGCATATCTGTCTCATTACCATTATCCTCAGACAAGGCACCACGTGCTGCACATAAGGGTGGCTGACAGGAGACTTTAGTAACTGAGGCTGGTCTATAGCAGTCTGGCAACAAAGAGTGGTGGCAGATATGGTGTTCTGACAAATATGGAGATACATAACCACCAAGAATCAGTGCTAGATAATATCATTTTTCACATGTAATTTCTGGATCAATCTGCAATAATCAAAGCCCTTTTCAAATGGTATGCATATTTCAAATGTTTGCTATTTAGTTTCCCGAATCAGCAGGAAATATGTCACACTGGTAGTGTTTTTATGCACTACTCAGCCTTTAAATGTCAGACTTAAACATGAGAATATTTCTCAATGTTTACCTCAGCCATGTGTATTATGATGGAGGGCAATAATATTTGTTCGCAAGATTTTAATTTATAAAAGTTGGAAATAAGATCCTACTAGGGAAATTCACAACTGCAGTAAGTTGAAAACCCATGGCAATGAAGTGTTGAACAGGGATTCCAGACATAATGCAGATTTTGCATAAGATATTATATTTGCATATATAAGTGAAAACATTTATACTATTTCTTGTGCAATATGTTATCACTTTCCAAGCTCGTCTCTACCGAACTGACTGTGATGTTAAACTATTCCTTAGGCTCCACATATTAGCAGTTCCAGTTACCAGTGGCCACGGTGATCCAAAAGAAGAGTGAGTAAAATAAGAGGTTTGACAGATAAACCAAACTCACACAATTTTTGTTATTGTATACTGTTAAAAATGCTTTATTTGTATTAATAGCAATTGCTGTTAATCTCTTACGATGTCTAATATATAGATTAAACTTTTTCATTAGTATGCATGAATAGAAAAAAAAACATATACAGGATTCCCTGTATCTGTGGCTTCAAGCAGCCAGATAAGAAAGAACTGTTAACAACAACTGAGACAAAGCAGAGGTATCAATGTTGCTGTGAAGACAGTAAAGAGAACGTTTCCGTTTCACTGATGGAATTAAACAGGAATAGTCACTGGAAACCTGCCCTAGCCCAGGAAAGATCCAAAAGACCAAAACTATTCTACGTCCACCTCAGTATTAAACATTCCTCTAGAAAAGGTCTGAAGATGTAATTAAGCTAATGAACTTATAATTATTTCCTAGAAACCTTTAAGAAAGTCTGGAGCTTCTCTCAAGGGCTTTACCTTCAGCAGTTCTCACTTACAGATCACCTGGCCTTGCACAAGTTACTGAGGCCTCTAAGCCTCTTCTTCCTCATCTGCAATGTGCAGATATTGATAACAACTTTGGAAGACTGTTTAAAATTAATATGTGATAATGTATAAAGCATTTGGCACAGTCCCTTGCATATAAAAATTACTTGGGTATAGTGATTTTTTTAATTAACAATAAAAACTAATCAATAATGTTATATCCACAATTAGTTTGATCCAAAGAAAATCTCCATTTCCAGCAAAGAATCAGCATGGCTGTGGTGACATTTTTCCTCTACATACAAGATAAATCCAGACATCTTGGCATGCGGCATATGTTCCAAAATTGTGTAAGTTACCAAAGGCAATGGAAAAGCAGATGAGAGTATTTTAAAAATTAAAATGCCTTTTGATTGCTCTGTGTTATGTCCTGTTGCACAGAGGCACTGTCAGAATAAGTATCTTTATAAATGATGGATTTTGTACAGCATAAAAAGGGAAAGCAAAGTATATTTCAAATTTTGTTTTGAAAGCATTGATTCCCGTACATCTTTGAAATTAAATTTCCCTCATGATTCACCTTCACACCCCTTACCTAGCTTGGAAAATAAGGAAAGGATATTTATCCTTTACAATTCTATCCAAATATAAACTGCAGATAAACATTAGAAATCACATGGATGAATTATTTTATGAGTCTAATTTTTCTCTACTGAATACTCACCCTTTGTCCTTATTTCAAGTACTTGAACATCACTTGCATTTTTTTCTCTTATGTTTTCAAAAATACAATGAAGGACTAGTGTTTCTAACCCAGTGCTTTGTTTCTGCTTATCTGATAATGCAATAACCAAGATTTCATTACAACATAATAAATGACTGTGGAACAAATGAATGAAATGTCAGGTCTAATTCTAGGCTTTCCTTTTTATTAATATTAAATTTCGCATAGGTTTTTGTCTTCTTTGTGACCACTTTACTTGAGAAATATTGGACAATTCTTACTCAGAATATTTTTATTGTATACACTCTTTATAAACCAAAGATACCTTTTTTTCTGTTGCAATTTGTGAATTATGTATAAAAAGAGCACCGCATTCTACTGAACTTTAGCATTTACCTATTTATATTTAGTAAAATGAAGGAAAAGAAAGATGTTTTTTTAAAGGTGTAATTACTAAACTCCCGCTGTCAAACAGTAGTCTTTTTCCCCCAAGGTATATCTAATCAGGTATAGGAAACTGATGAAAAGAAAATGTTTGCCCTTCACATTAAAACACACAACATCATTATGCTCCGCGGTGCATAGTATAAAGACATGTAGGCTATGAATTAATCATGGCACTTATGCCAGATGTATCAATGATGAAACTCAAAATGATGATAATGATTTTCAGCCTCCAGAATGCCTGGAAATATCATTAAACATCTCTCAAAGATACACAATATTTTTTTTAAAGTTTAGCACTGCAAAATAGTACACATTTAGGGTTGTTCCTCTCTTGATTTCAAAGAATTACAAGGAGCCCCACATCTACCCCACACATAAAAGTCACTTAAGGGAATTCCAACGACAATGTGTTTGGACAGTAAAGTCAGCACGGATAAGAAGTGTTCGCATTCCATATATAAGTGAGATTATATATGTGTCTTTCTGTGCCTGGCTTATTTCATTTAACATAATTTCTAGGTATAACCATTTTGATGCATAATGACAGAACTTCCTTCTTTTTAAGGCTGAACAGTTTTACACTCTGTTTATATATAACATCATTTTATCCATTCATGTGTTGATCAACATTTAGGTTGATTCCATGTCTTGGCTTTTGTGAATAACATGGTGATGTACCTGGAGGTGCAAAGATTTTTTGACATTCTGATTTCATTTCATTGTGTATATTCTCGGTAGTGAGACTGCTGGATCATACGGTGTTTCTCCTGTTAATTTCTTGAGGGATCCTCCACACAGTTTTTCATAATGGCTGTACTAATTTGCATTCCAAAGAAAAGTATGTGGACTCACTTTTCTCCACATCTTTTTCAATACTCATTATCTTTCATCATTTTAATAGTTCCAATTCTTTTTTTTTTTTCTAGTACCAGGGATTTTCTAGTACGAAGGGCACTTAACCAGTGAACCACATTCCCAGTCCTTTTTATTTTGAAGCTGGGTCTCACTAAATTGTTTAGGGCCTTATTCAGTTGCTAAGGCTGTCCTTGAACTTGCAATCCTTCAGTCTCAGCCTCCAAATTCACTGGGATTACAAGTATGTACCACCACACCCAGCTATGATAGCCATTCTAAAAGAGATGAAAGGACAGCTCCTTGTGGTTTTGCATTTTCCTGATCATTAAATGAGGTTCGGCAGTTTTTCACACGCATTGTCCACTTGTATGTATTCTTTTGAAAAAATTTCTATTCAGATCCTTTGCCTATTTCCTAATCATATTATCTTTCATTCTTGCTATTGACTAGCTTGAGTAACTCATATATTTTGGATATTTTCTCCCAAGCACAGCTTGTCTCTCCATTCTGCTTATTGTTTCCTTTACTATTTAGAATTTTCTCAGGTTGATGTAATCCTATTTGGCTATTTACTTTTTTATCTGTGCTTTGGGGACATAACAATGTCACAGGTTTTCCTCTCTGCTTTCTTCTAGTGATTTTATATTTTCAGATCTTAAATACAAATCCTTATCCCATTTTGGATAATTTTGGAGTGACAAAAGTGTCTAATTTCACCTTCTGCATGTGGGTAATAAATATCCCATCACCACTTACTGAAGAGATAACATGATGTTATTACTTGTGTATACACTGAAGATGTATACAGTGAAGAATGTCCGAACCAAGCTAATTAACAAATTAATTACTTCAGATGTTTCTGTCATTAGAACACCTAAAATCAGTTCTCTTAGCAATTTTAAATACTACAAAATCTCACTCATATGTAGAATCTAAAAAAACTGAATTCATACACGTAGAGAATAGAACAGAGGTTACTAGGGATGTCAGGTAGATATTGGTCAAAGATTCAGATTTTTCAGTTAAGAGGAATAAGTTCAAGAAATATGTACAACCTGGTGACCATGATTAATAAAAATGCATTGTCATTTTCAGGAATTTCTCAAAAAGATTTTAAGTGTTCTCACTACCACAAAAACACACACAAAAATGATACGTGAATTAATGAGTATGTTACTTAGTTCTATTTAGTCTCATCACAATGAATGCTAATTTCAAAATTACAGTACAGGATAAATATATATTTTATCAAATTAAAATAAATGGTCAAAAGAAAACAAAAACATCATGTTGTACCCCATAAATATATACAATTTTTTCATTTAAAAATGAAGTAAACATATTAAATGAAAAACAAAAAAAAAATAAGAGTTTGAAGTGAACTCCTGAAAAGAGAAATTCCTACTATAACACAGTGGGAGTATTTCATGCAAGGAAGAACTAGAACAACTAAGCACTAAAAAGTTGCTCCCACTATGAGCATGAGTACAATGTCCTTCAATTATTCACTGCCTCAATTTAAAATATTTGTCTCTGTTGGTGACATTAAATTGTGGACCCACCACTGGCTCTAAGCAGAAAAAAATCATTTTGGCAACTTGCAAGTGCTGTTATCAACAGTTGTCTTATGGTCCCTCTCAGTTATGAGGAGGAATGCAATTTAGTCTTTTCTACTTTGAGGTATCCTAAGTCAGCTCCCCACATAACAACTAATTTGGGTTTCTCCAACTGCTGCCACCTGAACCCAGGAGGGTATTCTGTAATGAGTACCAGGAGGGAGTTGGGATCATGCCCACAGCTCTGCCCGTGCACATTCTGCAGCTTGATGTTCAGCCCCAGCATGGATATAAAGCACTAAAAGAAAAACATAAGAAAGAAAAATAAAAACACTGGCTCATCCATCCAATCACTGAATTAATATTTATGACGCCACTATTTTTACTCTATTGGATAAGGTACTGTAAGATTTAAGGATAGAAAATGAGATAATACATTTGCTTCCAAGGAGTTTCCAATCTAAGAAGTAATTGAGAATAAAAAGCAATGTAACATCCCTGCCCACGTCCTCTTGGATCCCTTTGTTTCCTGCACACTAGCTCGAAGTACAGTCCAACTCACAAGGCCTGCATCTGCAGCTCCTTGTGCAGAGGGATGGTGCCCTCCCTGAGATTGTCAGAAGTGCTTTGTGGACACCCACAGAAAGAGGCAAGTCCAGGGACTTATATTATAATACCTTCCTACCCTCAGTCTTTACCTAATTATTGTCCTGTATGGGGAAACACATTATACACATACACACACACACACACACACACACACACACAGTCGCTTGCCTCCTAGTTAGAATAACCTCAAGGTATGCTTCTGATTGTCTCCAGAGCTACTCTGCAGGACTGAGTTGTGTTCTACACACCCTCTGGTGGAGTTTTGCTGATCTTACCCTTGCTTGTCCTCCTGCCATTCAACACCCACTCCTCCATTCTAGTACTGATGCCTCAAATAGTTCCTAGTCCCGCACTCTCACATGAGTTCTGGCTCAGAGCAAGCTTCTAAAGACTGGTAGTGTTATAGTTTAGATAGGAAAGTCCCCAAAGTCTCATATATTAAACACTAGGATCAGAGGCAGGGCTTTTGGTAGGTGATTGGAACATGAGGACTCTGATCACATAAATGGATTAATCCACTGATATCTGGAGAACTGAGAGGTAGAGGAGGCTGTGGGAGCTGGGGTCTAGTTGAAGGAGTCAGTCCTTGGGAGCCTTCTACTGGGGACTGTATCTTGTCTCTGTCCCCTTTTATCCCCTCACCCCACCCATTTTCTCTCTCTGATTCCTAACTGTCATGAGCTAACTGCTTTCCTTCCTCTATACCCTCTAGTCATGATATTCTGATATTCATGATATTCTGCCTCACCTCAGGCGCAAAGCAAGGAGCCATCCAACCATGAATTGAAACCTTAAGCCAAAATAAATCTTTCTTCCTTTAAGTTGGTTAGGTCAGGTAGTTTGGCTACACTGACAAAAAGTTGGCTAAGATAGGTAGTAGCTATTATTACTATAATTTCTATTGTGATTAAGAGTGATTGAAAATAATGCAATGATGATTGAGATAGTTTTCCTAAACATTATACAAGAGGAAGTTCAAAAGAGAAACTACTAGCATTGGGACCAGTGTAAGATTCAGTCAGTAATCATAGCAAAATAAAGAGAAATCAGGTTGCCAAAATTTAAAAAGGCCTTGAGTATCAAGAAAATAGACTTGTAATATACTTGACAGAAAATAAAGAATTGTTGGAAGGTATTAAGCAGGGAGCACCATGCCACATGATTTAAAAATCTTAGCTTAAACAATTCAGAAGCATATCATAAAGTCCTAGAGTTTTTGTGTTATTTACTGATATAGCAATGGGACCTCTTCATTCATGCCCCAAATGCTGTGTTTTTGCAGTCCTTTCTCTCTGTGAGTGGATGCTGGTATGAAGTCTACAAAAGAAAAATGAACAACTACCAATTACAGAGTTAGGTCTACTCTTAAATGCATGGTCCATAAGCACACACTTCTGGACACACTCAAATTATCCCCAGGCCTTAAATGCACTGGTTTTGTTGATGTTGCCTATTGTTTTCCCACACTGGGGACAGAGGCCAAGGACACTACTGAGCTACACTACCAGCTGTTTTTATTTTTTATTTTTGAGGCAGGGTCCCATTAGGTTGCCCCAACTGGCCTCAAACTTGTAATCCTCCCTCCTTAGCCTTCTGAGTAGCTGGGATAATGAGCCCCACTGTCCCAGCTCGACATTCACTTTAGAATCCTATAGTGGTGGCATGAGTCTGCAGATTCTTCTTCTTGGTATCCCATTGAAAGTTGTGGCTCTTATCAATCTAACACATATGTTAGTACAGGTTTCTAAATCACCTCTCTTTTTTTTTTAAAGAGAGAAGGACAGAGAAGGGGAGAGAGAGAAGAGAGAGAGAATCAACTCTTAATAAGTTTTTCACATGCTTTTGTTGCTCTGACACTTAGTTGTGTATGTGGGTGCTGGGGTTTGAACCCGTGTACTCGCGTATGCCGTGCAAGTGCCATAACCACCGAGCCACTGCATCAGCCTCACCTCTCATTTTTTAACCAAAAAAATAATACAAGTAATTTTCAATCAGTAAAGAAAAAAGTTTCACAACAACAATATCAATATTTCCTCCTTCACCTAGCAGTTTTCAACATTAGGATGACTCTAGTATGAAGAGTATTTGCTATTTATTTTCAGTTATAGGTAGTGTTAATTGCTCTAGGAGCTGGAAAGATGCTGTCTAATCACTTACAAAGGTGCATATTTGAAGGACTTGATTAAACCAGCAATTCTCACTCTACTGCCAGTGGATTATAGGAGAACGTTAAAACAGGGCTCTCCCACACCATCCCATAACCATTACCTAGGCAGTGATATTTTTTCCTAATGCATTATAGTTATACATAGTATTTGGTTTCATTTTGACATAATTATACAAGCATGGAATATAATTTGTTCCAATCCAGATCCCAGTACTATTTTTTAAGGCTCTTTAGGCAATTATTAAGTCCAGTCAGTGTAAAGAACCATGCTTTTAGGCTGATAGACCTGACTGAGATATATCAATTTTAACATGAAAACTGAGAAATTGGTAACAGTTTTTAAAAATGATACATTTGTATAATTCTTGTCAGTTTTTAAATTATTCTCAAAAATGAATCTTTATGAGAAAAGATATTTATTTCATTTATTTTAATCATATTACATAAGAAGAAACTAATTCTTAGGAAGGTATGATATAGTCAATGTCATGCAATGATAACCAGGGCACTGGTCTTCTAATTTCAGGCACAAAGTTCCATATATCAGGATACATGCCACTTGATTAGTACATCAAAGCAACATCCTTCAGAACTCTTTGTTGAACACTAGAACCATTTACACATTTTTTTCTGTTTTTCTGAGAGATTTTAATATGAGGTAAGAAAAATGAGGTCATTACTACTGTGAGATCTAATACCTTTTCAATGTATTTCAGCAAATTTGTATTGCATAAATTGAGAATTCCCTGAAGTCAGTTTGTAACGAAATGCCTTCAAAGACTATAGAACGTGTTTCCTTTTGTACATGTTCATTAGGAGGTATTTTAGTCATCTTTTTGTCACTATGACCAAAAGATCTGATAACAATGACTTAAAGGAAGAAAAGTTTATTTTGGTTCACAGTTTCAGGGGTTCAGTCCATGTTCTGCTGACTCCATAGACCTGGACCCAAGATGAAACAGAACACTGTGGTGGAAAGGTCTGCAGGAGGAAAGCAGCTCTGGACATGACAGCCAGGAAGCAGAGAGAGTGCTCCACTCATCAGGGTCAAAATTCAATCCCCAAAGCATGCTCCCAGGGACCTACTTATTCTAGTCACACCTTACCCATCTGTAGTACTCAGTTCATCCATATGGGTGGATAAATCCACTAATTAGGTGACACCTCTAAAAATCTAATAATTTCATCTATGGACATTCTTACATTTTCTCAGAAGTGAGTTTCGATGGGACACCTCATATCTAAACTATACCAGGAGGGTACACTTTTTGACTATAGAAGATACATCGGCACTCATAATGGTGACCCTGGCTGGATTAGAAAGAGGTGAAAGCACATTTGGGAGTTATTAGTATTTTAACCAATGTACAGGATTCTTAAAGTCAAGAGTTTGTGCCTAGTTCACAATTCATTTCTGTTATCAATCCTCTTACACAGTGCTGCACAGAATGTGCCATAGTCACATTCATCCTTGTATCCTATCTCTAACAAAGTGCCTAGAAGTCTAGAACAAAGCTGGGCACTCACTGAATATCTGTGAATAAAAAAAGATAATAGATGAGTATGTACACATGCATTTGTGCATGCACCCATGTGCGCACATGTGTGTGTGTTTGCATGTGTGCACACATGCACTCACATGCTTTAACAGAATGGAAGTACCACTAGAAAAGACGTTACCAGCAATATTCTTCACTAGTGCCCTCATCAAAAAGCCTGAATTTAAAGAACAAGGGGTCCATATGGAAATACTGCTTTGATACATTTTTCTCTAAAGAATTTTACTGCTCACACATCCTTTATCAACTTAATTTTCCTTGATGCAATGTTGCTATAAAAATCATTTTTATTCTTATTAACATCCCACTTACTTCATCACACTTGAGATAATATCACCTCTAAAATGCAAAACATAAATCACAAAGGACTACAGTCTATGCAACAGATGTCTACTAGTCAGGCTGGAGAGTTTTAAGAAAAGCCACTGGGGTATAGATTCCACATAAAACAGCCCAAAACTATATATATATATATATATATATATATATATATATAGTGATGTAGTGTGTGTATATACATACATATAATGCATATACATATAGTGCATATACATATGCATATGTATACTTGTATATATATATGTGTGTGTGTATACATATATGTGTGTGTGTATATATATATATCCCTTATTTGACAAGTTCTGATGAGAAAAACAGCAAGTATTGGGCTCACTTTGTAAACAATGAGGCAAACACTACCCTATTTAGGATGGAAGGTCAGGAGAGATATTCTTAACCTATGAAGAATTAACTAAACAAGGAAAATCATTCATTCATACCAGTTTTTCAGGCTTTCCTACCACATTCTGGCTTATATACAGCTAGAAATGACAGAGTTGAAAGCCTAATTCCAGCATTGATTACTACTCTAAGTTTATTACCTTCACAGTATAAAAAAAGATAGTTCCTACACGATTAGAAAAATAACATGCATATAAAACATTCACATATAAAGCACGCATGTACAACTAAATGGGCAGAATTCAAAATGAAAGACAGGAACATGAGTCAGAAAAACTTAGTCAGGCTTACATGGAAGAAGAACATAAGAATGTTTGGAAAGGCTGAGGGGGAAAGAAACTAGCTTATATGTAGTTGAAAAACAGAAACACATATTTCATATAACTTTGCACCTGAGGTTTTTACTTAGAACCTTTTATCTATACTGATAGTGACCTTTTCTGTATAACTAATTAGAAGTACAAGGTATATCATTAAAATATGGACAATAAAGAGAAATATAAATTATTCAATTCACTTGAGATAAATAATACAGTATTTGGAAAAAATATAAAAAGAAAACATATCACATAAAGCAAAAAATGTTAAACCTGTACTTTTCATGTCATTTTTGTATTATTCTTTCTGATAACTGCATGTCTACTTATGAAATGTTTGAAAGTTATTACATTTTATTTCTGTCAAAAGACTTTTAAGATATTTGAATTTGATGGTTTTTTTAAGCCATCACACATGACTGGATTTTTTATATTATTGAATTGTTATATGTAGCAGAAGATATCATATTTGATAGCATTTGTATTCAGAACTAATTCAAAAATGTAGCAAGCTACCAGGCAAAGAGGGGGGAAAGTACATATATTGATTTACTCCAAGCACATAAACCTATAATCAGAATATTCTACTTCACCATCTACTCATTTAAAAAGCCTAAAATGTCCCCTCAAAAAATCTAAAGATTTCTACTCAATTGGTATTTAAAGCTGTTTGCTAAATAACATCTTAAAGCAGATTCTTTTTCTTGGATAACTTTAAAATCCTTTGTTTGATATTCCCTGTCACTCAAACTAAGTAATCCAGTTCAGCTTTTCTTGTTGAGATGTAGCCACAGGCCTGGGACTTGCCCCTCAAATCGTTCTAAATTGGAAATAATTCTTGATGAAGAGTACATCTCTGTATAAAATTCTTAAACAGACACTGCCCACTTATGTGGTAGCCATTTGGTGACCAAACACAAAAGTGTACTCTAGAAATGGACACATTAGACTTGCACAGCAAGGCTTGCATCAGATGGCTTCCTACTCCCTTCCACTATTCATATTCTAAAATGGTAGCATGCTGTGAATAAATGTGGTAGGCTATGCCATCAAACCCAATTTGGTTGCTTCATTCAAATAACACCACTGATGAATGAGCACACACATGTCCATGTGCTGTGTGTGGGCCTGGCCACTCAACCTCTCATACATGTCCTGATGTTAACCTAAGCCTAGAATGGCACGAAAGTTACTTCATCTGTTCAGAAAACACAGAGATATGTTAGCTGCCCAGAACTTACATAGGAGAAAAGAGTAACAAGTAACAGGAGATTTGGTAGAGAAAAGCAGTTAAAGAGGATATGGGTAACAGATGCAGGGAGTGAAGAGAAATAATCCTACAAAAGCAGGGATTCAAAATCAGAATTCCAGTACCTGAAAAATGTCAGTAAAATAGGTAGAAATAATTCCTCACTCATAATCCATGCTTCAGACAGACAATTTGTTTTTCAACATACCCTGTACATATGATTCCATTGGCCAGAATCATTTTCTCCCACCCCTTTTTCTAATTCTTCCTTATCTTCAGGACACAAAATAAGGATCAGTTTCTCCAGGAAACTGTATAACCATCCAAGTCAAGTCTGGTCATCTTACCATTTTTATCATATCATGTTTTAACCCACTCCTCATTTTAGCATTTACCATGATATATTGGAATTATCTGTTTATTTAGGTCTATTATGCATCAAAAAGAAATCAGAAAAACAAATTCACTTAGTTGGATATCAATTCAGGCCAATAATGTATTAATGTCACATCAAGAGAGGAGTCTTGAGAATGGAAACCTGAATCTCTCATTCACACCTGTGGATCTCACAGCCAGTACTACAACTGGCCAATAGAAGAAAATAAGTATTCATAACTTACTAAAGAAACAAGAGAGAATCTTGATCATAGCACTGAGTAGACCTAGTTCCTAGGGCTGGGACAAAGGGCTGAGCCAGACAGAGGAAGGATGCTCCTTCCTAAATACAAGTAGAACTTCAGAGCAAAAACTCCAGACATATAGACTTCAGGATTCAATAAACTACTTGCTTAAGAGCCCTTAGATGTCCCTACCTTCTGAACAAGAGTGATCCTCTAGCATGTGGCACAGCTAATCTAAGGGGGTTGGGGGCTAAGTTTAGAGGACAACTGTAGAAGAGAATCGAAGCAGTAACCATTTTGAAGGATATCCAGGTGCTGAGTGAAATTCCCAAGATGTCCAAAAGAATATATAAATCTTTACATACTGAAAGCTTACATGTCCCCAAAATTCAAATACTAATGCCCTGAATGTGACCATATGTTGATACAGGGCCTATGAGGAGTAGATATAGGTTAAATAATGCCCTAAGGATGGGCCTCAAATTTGTTAGGGCCAATCCCCTTCTAAGAGAGGAAAAGACACCAGAGTTTAAGTGCTCTCTGCACCATGTGAAAACACAATGAGAATCTGGCCATCTACAAGGCAGATAGAGTCTCATCTAGACCTGAACTGGCCAACTCCTTGATCTGAGATTTTCTAGCTTATCCAACTGTGAGAAATAGGTATAAGTTCTTTTTTTAAAAAAAATTATTAGTGCATTATAGTTGTAAATAATGATGGGATTGGTTGTCACATATTTCTAGATGCACACATTACAGCAATATAATTTGGTCAATATCCCCACTCCCCTGCACCCCTTTACCTCCCTCCTCCCATCCCCTGATCCTTGGCCTTTCTTCTGGGTCCTATATTTTTCCACCAAAAAAACCCCAAGTACAGTGCCATAATTTTTATGCTTATGAAGAACATTTTTATATACATGATTATAGTATATATAGTTACATACTTATAAATGCTTGGAATGTACCTTGCTTTGTCTCAGTTCCAATCTTTCTCCTCCCTTCCTATCATCCCTTGTTATTCTTGTTATTGACAATAGGATTAAACATTTACATTTTTATAAAGGCATGCAATATAGCTCGTTCAAATATCTTATGCAGTATCTTGCAACTGTACATCATAAATATTAACAAATTGCATTTTTGTTCTGTGGTTCTAATCCATGAGTTTATGTATCTTTCCCCCAAGCCTGGGTTTAGCTCCAGCCACCACAAATGAGGGAAAACTTTTGGCCCTTGACTCTCTGGGTTTGGCTAACTTCACTCAGCATGATTTCTTCCATTACCATCCATTTATCTTCAATGGATGCAATATCATTATTTCTAATAGCTGAGTAAAACTCCATTGTGTGTGTGTATATATATATATATACCAGAGCTTTTAGATCCATTCATCCAGTGAGGAGCATCTGGGTTGGTTCCATAATTTAGCTATTGTAAATTGTGCCGCTATGAACATAGATCTTGCTGTGTCGCTGTAATGTACTGAAAGCAATTCACTCATTGGCGTTTTGTTACAGCAGTCCATGCAGACTTACACATACAACAAATTCATTTGTGTATATGATGTCTCAAAGTAAAATGAATAAAGTTATTTGTCTTGTCAGCAATTTTTGCCCCCTTGGAGATATGGGAAAAGATAAAAACAGATGGCTATTGATGTCCATAGACAGAAACCCCTAAAGTTGCAATGGGCTGATCAAAACTTCTACTTCACTACTATGGAATTTGCTCATTACTAACAGTATCCAACAGTTCAGATTCCAGCAAAATGGAGCTCTCAAAGCTTCTTTCAGAACTCATCCTGCATCTGTCATTCTGTAAGTCATGTTATAGCTGCTTTCAAAACTGCATTACTGACAAGGTTACATGATAAGTGATCTAAGAAAATTCCAGCCAAAATCTTAACAATAATGGAAGATCCCTGGGATACTGCTACTATGAGCTTTACTACTTTCCTTTTGCTGATGAAAATGATTGAAATGTTCTAAAATTCTTCCACAGCCTGGGTTTGAGGGTTAGTTAGCAGCTGAAGTAAAGCAGTTCATCTGACTCTTCATTACATTACTTTCTTCTGGAGATGGGAAGCCCTACCCAGGTGTTGTATCTGGGAAATGTCCTCATACAAGGTGTGTAACCTTCCTGTTGATGATGGATGGATGTCATAAAAGAAAGTTACTGAGGTATGACTTACTATCATAACTGAATGCTTCTCTAAACTGCAATGGCAGAAGCCTGCTCAGGTGAAGGAAAAAATGCATTGCATATATTTGTAAAGCAGGTCACTAACTCCAATCTTATTGTCCACACCTAATTATTAAGCCTTAAATAAACATACACTATACATACAGCACTGTGATATCCCACTACTGTAACACTGACTGCAACATAGAGTTTGGTAGTAGGCCAGTTTATTTGGGACCCCATACAAGAGAATATAATTCAGAATATCTAAAGCTCATTTTTATCAGATGATCTTACCTAAAAACTGGTCTGAATAAAGTGCTATGTTATATTTCCAAAACAAAAAAGTGTGCCTCCCCATCAAAGAAAAAAAAAGCAGCAGCACATTTGTCCTCTTCTTCCTCCTCAATCTTCCTTTTCAGAATAGTAAACTTACTTAATGAAGGAACAAATTCACAGTTGTGTTATGGTTCTAGGGTGCCCAAGTTGGGGATTTTTTTTTCAGCTTTACAATTGCACTTAAAACATACAATAAATCTCTCTCTCTCTCTCTCTCTCTCTCACACACACACACACACACACACCAAAAAGTCCTAATGGTTTGCAAACTAAAGCAACTGGGAAAAATAACACTAAGTCTAATGGTCTCAGATAAAAATTAATTTAGAGGTAATTCATTCATTTAAAAGTAATTCATAAGGAAGTAAGATCTTATCTAGATTACACTTAGAAAACTTCTTTAATGGCCCTATAGGAAATGATAGCAAGTACATAAATTAAAGGTACATAAATTATCAAATGTAATTAATGGCCAGGTGTGGTGCTATATGCCTATAATCTCAGCAACTTGGGAGCCTAAGGCAGAAGTTTCAAATATACATAGAGATAGAGATAGATATAATTAATAACAGGGTCCTACCTACCATGTAGAAATCCCAGGATGGTGAACTATAAGCTTATCATACCACTTCTCATCATTTTGGTCCCCAGAAACCAGAGTACATATTTGATATTTTAATTACTCCAAATACTCCAAATACAAATACTCCAACATATTTTAGATGTTTGACATTCATGACTAGTTTGTTTTAAAGAACACTGACACTTGTATGAACACTTAAAATTAGGAAAACATAACCAACTTAAGACACTGACAAATTTCTAAATACATATGACCACCTAAATTGAACCTAAACGGACCAATATCAAGCAATGGATTAAAGCATTTACTAAAAGTCTTCCAACAAAGAAATGCCCCAGGACCAGATGAATTTTCAGCCACGTTCTACCAGACCCTTATAGAAGAATTAATGTCAATCCTCCTCAAATTATTCCACAAAATAGAAAAAAAGGAAACACTGCCAAATTCACTCTATGAAGCCAGTATCACCCTGATACCAAAAACAAAGACATCCAGGAAAGAAAACTTCAGAATATATTCTCTGATGAATATAGATGCAAAAATCCTTTTAAAAAATGTATTCGCAAACTACACTCAAAAACACATTAAGAAAACACAGTACACTGTGATCAAGTGGGCCATTTCAGGTACGCAAGATGGGTTCAACACACACAAATCAATAAATGTAATTCACTACATAAATAGAGTTAAGGACAAGAATCATAAGATTATCTCAATAGAAGCAGAAAAAGCATTTGACAAAATCCAGCACTCACTCATGTTTAAAATACTAAAGATACTAGGAATAGAAGAAACTCACTTCAACATTGTCAAGACTATATATGACAAATCCAAGCCCAATATAATATTGAATGGAGAAAAACTGAAACTAATTTCTCTAAAAACATGGAAAAAGACAAGGATGTGCACTCACACCATTCCTATTCAACATATTCTTGGAACTCTAGCCAGAGAAATTGGGTATGAGAAGGAAATAATAGGAACACATATAGGAAAAGAAGTAAAAGTATCTGTTTGCTAATGATATTATCCTATGTTTAGAATACCCAAAAATGCCACCAGAAGACTTTTAGAGTTGATAAACAATTTTAATAAAGTTGCAGGATACAAGATTAATACACATGAAGCAGTCGCTTTCCTATACTACGATAATGAATCTGCTGAAAATTAGGGAAGCTATCCTATTCACAATAACCTCAAAAATAAAATAAAATACTTAGAAATAAACCTATGCAAAGAGGTAAAAGATCTCCACAATGAAAACTATAGAACATGGAAGAAAAAAATTAAAGACCTTAGAAGATGGAACGATGCCCCATATTCAGGGATAGTGAGAATTTATATTATCAAAATGGTCATATTACCAAAAATGTTATATGTTCAATGCAATCCCCATCAAAATACAATGACATTCTTCACAGAACTAGACAAAATAGTCCTAAAATTAATTTGGATGAATAAGACATCCAGAATAGCCAAAGGAATCCAGAGCAAGAAGAGAAATGCTGGATCTCAAATTATACTGCAGAGCTACAGCAGCAAAAACAACATGATATTAGCACCAAAACAAACAAGAAGACCAATGGAATAGAATAGAAGACACAGACACAAACCCACATAAATACAGGCATCTGATACTCGACAAAGTTGCCAAAAACATATGTTGGGGGACAAAGTGCTGGGAAAACTGGATATCCAAATGTAGAAGAATGAAATGTGATCCCTATCTAACACCCTACACAGAAGTCATATCAAAGTGGAGTAAAACCTAGAAATTAGACCAGAAATTCTGAAACTGCTAGAAGAAAATGTAAGTTCAACACTCCAACATATTGGTATGGGAACTGAGTTCCTTAACAAGACTCCTAAAGCACAAGAAATAAAAGCAAGATTCAAGAAGTGTGATGATATCAAATTAATAAGTTTCTTCATAAAGAGAGAGCCTATAGATTGGGAGAAGATCTTTACCACCTGCTCCTTAGGGGAATAATCTACAGAATATGCAAAGAACTAAAAAAAGCTTGAAAATAAATCACCAAGTGACCCAATTAATAAATGGGCAAAAGAACTGAAAAGTCACTTTTCAAAGGAAAAAATATAAATGGTCAACAGATACATAAAAAGTGTTCACATTTCTAGCAGTAAGGGAAATGCAAAACAAAACTACATTGAGATTTTATCTCACTCTAGTCAGAATGGAAATCATCAACTACCTAAATAATAATAAATATTAGCAAGGATATGGGAAAAAAGGTACACTCATACATCATTGGTAGCAATGCAAATTAGTACAATCACTCTGGAAAGCAGTAAGGAGATTTCTCAAATATCTAGGCATGGACCCACCATATGACCCAGCTATTCCACTCGTTGGTATAGATCCAAAAGATCTAAAATCAGCATACTATAGGGATGTACCACATCGATGTTTATAAGAGCAAGATTTAAAACAGTCAAGCTATGGAAGCAGCCTAGATGCCTGTCAACAGACAAACAGATAAAGAAAATGTGCTATACATAGACGATGGAGTTTTACTCAGCTGTAAAGAATAATGAGATTATGGCATTGCTATTAATGGATGGAACTGGAAAAATGAAGCAAACTGAAATAAGCTGGACTAAGAAAATCAAGGGTTGAATGCTTTCTCTCATATTCAGAACCTAGACCAAGATAAGAAAAAGAAGACAACATGAGAGGGGAGAAATACCATGGAAAAAGTAGAAGGCGGTGATGGAGGGAAGGAGGAAGGCGAGAAAAGGAAAGAACAGTGGAATGAATCTGATCAAACTTTCTTAGGTACATATATGAATACACCACTGTGTTTTTCACCTTTATGTATATCCACAATGCAGTAATTGAAAAAGAAACTGCAGGGGCTGGAGCGGTGGCTCAGCGGTTATGGCGCTTGCCTGGCATGTGCAAGGACATGGGTTTGAACCCCAGCACCACATACACAATGACGTATAGGGGCAGAGAAATCCAAATGAAAAACTAAATGAAATTGATATTCTCTTTCTCTTGCTCTCTCTTTTTAAAAAATAAAAATGAAAAATGAAAAAAAGAAACTACAAATAAAAAGAAGATCAGTAGAATAAAGATAAGGGAACAGAGGGAAGAGGAGGGAAGGGAAAGGGAATGCTTATATACTTATGCCAAAATGAACCCCAATATTTTATATATATAAATACATAGATTATATATTTTATATATATATATAATGAACTAATAAAAATCATGGCAAAAAAAATGTTGTTTCCCTTCAATCTCACATCCCTTTTGGTATAAACATGTGAGTATTTTGCTTTCAGTTTGGCAAGCTTAAAAATACATCTCTGATTGAAAGAGTAAACTGTGTTTCATATTTTTCCTATTTGTTGTATAATTTTTTTGCCACAAGAGATATAATTTATATGCAAATTTTCTGAATACAACTTTTTTAGTTTAAAAAGTAAATATTTTTAGATCATCATAAAATCATATACAAAGAATACAACATTTGCCTAAGTACTCTTTGTATAATACTAGTAATTAAAGACATACAATCAAACATACTTAGAAGTGAACATACACACAAAGCATTTGTCAATTACAAGTTCCTGCCATAGTTATTGAATTGCACAGGTTATAAAGAAACTATGGAAGAAAACCTTTAGCAGGGGATTATTATTTTATACAAAATACTGCATCAGAAATAGCATCCATTCCATTGAAAATATGGGAAAATGTTGCAAGCAAATTTTTTTAATCATGTACAAATGCTGGCAAAGTCTTTGAACAGTTTATGTATTTTAAGGTATTTACACTGATAATTATTTTTGACATCTCAAACATTTTTTCTGTAAATTTGCATATATCTTTAAAGAAGCTTCTGATGTTAAAGAGTAACATTTTGAATATATGAACATCTTCTGTCATATTCATTTTTATGTTCCCTCTGTTAATATTCTCTCAATAAATATTTTGGGAGTCAAAAAGGAGACTGGAAGCACTTTTAACCATTCAGTTATTAAAACTACTGTTACTGGCTAATACTATGCTACAAGCAAATTGCAATCTTAATTGCTAAAGATAATGGTATAAGGGGGAGAGGATTAATGAACAGAAAAAGTGAAAATAAATCCTTAAAGTTAGAAAGAATGATTAAGGGAAATATAAAAACTCTATGATGCTTTTTTAAAAATGAAATAAATAGGTATTTTTTTTATTTTAAATTGTTTTTGCACAACCCAAAAAGAGAATAGGACCAGAGTGTATATTTTCATTAGATATACAAGCATCTAACAATTATCTGCTATCCATAAATGAATTTAAATTAAAAGAACTTTTACATATGAGGCTTGTAAAAATCATTTTAATAACTCCGGAGAATTTTTTAAATTACGAATAAATTATATTAATTGTAAATTTACGAATTATAGAAGTTCTTTTGAAAGGTCCTTTTTGGCCTCTTTAAATTTTTTTTCTTACTTTGAGTGGTCAGATTGTATGTGTGGAACCCACAGCTTGAGGAAAGCTGGGCAAATGTTCTACTACTAAATTACATCCCAGGCCATGTATTCAGACTATGAAGTACCGTCTGATCTCTACGACCCTGTTTCTTTCTGCCAAGTGTAAGGTGGGTGCATGTGCTCTGTACTGCCAGTGGACACCTGGGCTGACCAAACAGGACACAGAGGTCCTCTCGCACAGAGCAGCATGGGAGGATTGCTGCCCTCCGTTCCGGCGCTACTCTGCTCCCTGGACTTGTTGTAGTACAGGATTAGTGATGGTGCAGGTGGAGCTGGGAGACAGGCATGACTAGCAATTCTGCAGGTTAACTTGTGACAGAGGATCTCCATGCACACCCAAGACTTTGCTAGGGACATCCCAATGTTTACAAAGGAAGAAAGAACAGATTCTCTAATCTAAACTTGGGAGGTAAAGCGCTTTTTGTAGCACATAGGATAAATTCATACACTCTCTGAAAGACACATTTGATTTCAAATGTATGTTGGAAAGGCAATTACTCCTCTGAAAACGATTCCCAGATCCCTCAACCCCCTTGAGTAAAAATGCAATGAAAAGAAAAATAAGTGCTGCTTTAACATAACGATCCCTCCTGCTCTGTGTTTGCTTTCTGTGTGGCTTGATAGACTGTTTCGCCTGAGGCACTTCTACTTTGACTCTAAATGGGAAATCAAACAAATATATTAGCTATTTCTTATCAAATGGCATTCTACAGCATCACTGCTTTTTTCCCAAATATAAAATCAAAAACTTTCCTAAGAACAGACATATGACACGACTCAAATAAAAGCTACTTCACTGAGACAGCAGCAGAATGAATAAGATTATAACTTTTATATCAGACTGCTTTATCGCTGCTATCTTGATCAACAATGGAAGGACAATGAAATCTCATATTACGTAAGTCATCCCTCAGAATTTACGAGGTACTAAATGCAGAAAAATAGAGGTTAACATGGGAGAGTTTATGAAGTAGCATTCAAAACCATTTCAGATAATTTCTCATGTATTTAAGAAACAAAAAGGAAATGGCTCATACATTTATTAAAGTATTATATTTACCTTGTTCCAGTTCTTTTTACCTCAGAGATAAAAGAGAAAATTAAAAGTAACTACTACAGTGATGAGACAACCTTTTGGCACTTGATTTCTAAGAAATACTGTACGAGGGGCTCTGCCATTCTCTTCTGGAAACCCCTGTCTTGGGTGAACTTTTCCTTCTATTATGCTTTAAATTCTTGTTTTCTTCTCAAGATTCTACAGAACAGGTACAGCTGCAAGCATTTCCTTCATGTAATTGTCCTTTCCCTCAAAACAATGACAAGTTCATTCCACACAACTTCCCACAATCAGTGCCACTAACAGCATGTACAAGAACCTCTTGGAACATGCCGAAAAGCGATGTTCCTCTCACTTTTCACAGCACAGGATGTTCTACAGTGACCCAGAACTGAAAACTACCTCAGATTCCCCCTACAGAAGAAAGGATCCAACGCCAAACTGAAGAACAGAATAGGGAAAACTTTCAGAATGTCAGAGCATATTTTGATAAGAGAAGCCAATGAAGGATACTGAGTTAACATCTAAATCAAGGTACATTTGTTGAAACCAAGAAACTGATATTAGCACGGCATCATTAAATTAAGTACTCAGTTCAGATTTCACCAGGCTTCCACTAATGTCCTTTTCCTGATCCATGATTGATGCCATACGCATTTTGTCTCTTTCCAAATTGTGGTGGCTTTCATCTTACCTTATTTTTCACGGTGCTGGCCATTTTGAAGACTGATGGTAAGGTATTTTGAATTCCCTCAATTTGGATTTGTCTGATGTTTTATTCTCAATTACGCTTGGACTATGGGTTTATGGGACCACAGACGTGCAGTGCCCTTACCACATCACATCAGGGAGTCCATGGTATCAATATGGCATTACTAGTGACCTGGCAACCACTGCTCAAGGATTTTTACTGCCAGGTCTCTCTGACATA
>PVKS010017518.1:0-41864 GCA_004027875.1 Aplodontia rufa
TTTTTTTTTTTTTTTTTTTTAAAGAGAGAGGGAGAGAGGGAGATAGAATCAATTTTATTTATTTATTTCATCTGGCCGTCATTTCTCTGACACTTAGTTGCATATGCGGTGCTGGGGTTTGAATTCAGGTCCTTGCGCATGCCAGGCAAGCTCTCCTACTGCCGAGCCAGCGCCCCAGCCCTGCAGGCTGTTGTTTACAGTCATAAATGTAAAGTGACCTCTTGACAACACTGCATTAGATCATGCGGAACAGAACAAGCTATAGGTCAGGATGGAAGGGGTGGAGCTCCAGGGGTGGGGGCTTCATGACATGGGGATGATGCAGGGCTCAGACCCTGCACACGAGGGCTGCAGGGGCATCAACCAGATGGTCAGCTTCTAAGATCTCAATTTCTATGGTTCCAGAGAGGATCCAAAGAAGCCTTGCATTAAATTAAAACTCTGAAGACCCTTGGCCCAGTGGATTCCAAACCAATTCAATATCTACTTCAAGTGTCGTTTCTGAATACAGACAGGTATCACACGGACACACCACAGATAAGAGGAAAGACAAGCTTGTGAAGAGCCATGAGGATCCAGAAGAGCAGAGGGAGAGCCCTTTCAACTGGGGAAAATGTGGAAGCTTGGTGGGAAAGGCAAGCCCCAAGGACAGGAAGCAGCCACACTGAGACCTGTGCCGAAGACAGGCAGGAAGGGGCTGTGAGCGCAGGAGAGAGCTGGCTGTGCCGAAGAGCTTTACCACCAGGCTCCATGGGCAGCTTTGTGGAAGTGCAGAGGCCTGAGCGGAGCAACCGAGTGGGGCTGGAAGCAGATATCAGAAAACTCTTGAGTTGGACCTTGTCTGTAAGCAAGAGGAAGCCAGACATCCTAACAGCACAGGAGAGATATTAACGAAGCTATGGGGAAGGTGAGGCTGGGTTACGGAGCTTGCCTTGCATGCACAAGGACGTGGGTTTGAACCCCAGCACCACGTACACAACAAAGTGTAGGATCAATGAAAGCCAAGTGAAAAACTAAATAAAATTGGTTCTCTTTCTCTCACTGTCCTCTCTTCACAACAGGACAAAATAAAATGAAACAAAACAAATGACAAAGCTACGCTTTAGAAAAGCAAAACTCTTAGCAACTGGCAAGGACCAGATAGGTAGAAATCAGTTAGAATATTACATTTTTGGTCCTGGAGCAAAACATGGGAATTCAAAGCAGCGCCCTGAAAATGGAGAAAAAAAGATAAAAGTGATAGACAGGGCAGGAAAGAGGGAGACTTATCACAAGGCCACCTTCAGCCATCCTCTCATTTCATCAAGAGGAGACCCTGTGAGCGAGAGCTACCATCCTCAAAGAGCAGTGAATTAACAAGTGAATCCAACAGACGCTTCTCAGAAGAAACACAAATCACCAGTGCGAGAAGATGCTCAGCACTGTTCGCAATCAGGGAAATGCAAATGAAAACTGCACTGAGAGTTCATCTCAAACCAGTCACAATAGCAGCCATCGAGAACACAAAAGGAGCTCAGGTGGTGGCTCAGTGGTTACAGCGCATGCCTGGCACGCACCACGTACAGCAGAGTCGGAGCAAATGAAAGCCACATGAAAAACTAAATAAAATCGATTCCTTCTTTCTCTTAAAAGGAGAATACAAACAAGAAATGCTGAAGAGGATGTGAAGAGAAAGGAACACTGTTAGTGGGGCTGTAAAATAGTACAACTACTA
This sequence comes from Aplodontia rufa, assembly GCA_004027875.1. NCBI lineage: Eukaryota > Metazoa > Chordata > Mammalia > Rodentia > Aplodontiidae > Aplodontia > Aplodontia rufa. The sequence goes on from PVKS010017518.1 coordinate 1,715, forward strand.
TGGAAATCAGTACGGACGTTCCTCAAAAGGCTGGCACGGAACCACCAAATGACCCAGCTATACCTGCTCGATAGTCACCTTTTTTATATATAATTTCTTTTTCTTTTTTTTTTTTTGTAAAGAGAAAGGGACAGTGAGAGACAGAGTAAGAGAATTATTTTATTTAGTTTTTCATGTGGCTTTTGGTGTTCCAACACTTTGTTGTGTGTGTGGTACTGGAGTTTGAACTTGTGTCCTCACATACACCACGCAAGCGCCATAACTGCTGAACCACCACTCCAGCCCCTCGATATTTATCTTGAAGAATTAAAGTCGTTTTACTATAGTGATACATGCATACCCATATTTATGGCAGCATAATTCACAATAGCTAAACTATGGAACCAGCTGAGGTGTCCATCAATGGATGAATGGATAAAGAAAATGTAGTATATACACACAACGGAGTTGCATTCAGCCATAAAGAAAAGTGAAATTATGGCATTTGCAGGAAAATGGAAAGAACTATCATGTTAAGCAAAGTTAAGTCAAACTCGGGTCAAGGGACGTATGTTTTGTCTCCTATGTGGAAGCTAGAGAGGAAAAGGAAAAGAAAGGTGGAGGGGGCAGGGATCGCATGAAAATCAAAAGGAGATCAGTAGAGGAAGGGACTAGGAATGGGAGACAGGGAAGGAGGGGGCATGCTGGGGAGCAATACTGGCCATATTATATCGTGCATGTGTGAAGTGCATCAATAAACCCCATCACTACTTGCAAACATAACGTAAGAATAAAAAGTGGAAAGAGAAGAAAAGAGAGGAATGTGTTCAGAGGGGAAAGTAACTGTACCAAGTCAGTCTTTCTAACCCTGCTCAGTGCAGGCCCACCACCAGGTGGCGACAGACAGCAAGCCATTCACAGAGGTGGCTATAGGGAAAAGATGGTCCCCAGGTTACAGCAAAGGGATGCCACCATCTCCACAGAGGAGAGTTTCCTCCCAAGGCCAGGAGATGGACACCTGGGGAACAGGGCCAAGAGCCAGGTGACAAGCACTGGAGAGGAGTTTCAGCGTGAGTGGTGGTGGGTAGGACCCTGCGAGGCTTTAGGTGCCCCTGAGCACACCCACTGCTGCTGCGTGGAAACGCCTAGCACGTGAGGAGCGGCTACAAATGTATAAGCCTTAATGTGCAAGTGTGAAAAAGAAACCCACTACCGCAGTGCGCCATAGTGGCACGGCCTCATCTTGCTTGGCAGCTGTCACACACCCTGAACCTTGGAATGCCTCCACTTCCCCCAGCGCTCCCTCATGTCCCTCCGCAGTCTCAGAGCCCACCTGTGCACGAGAGGCCACTCCCGCACACCCCCAGAGAAGCACAGCACCCACCGCCAGCTGGTGGTCCGTCCCCAGCATGTATTTCTGTTCCTTGCCGGGCAGGTCCCTGTTGATGTGGCCCACCACGAACAGTGAGGCAGGGAGGCGGATGGAGGGGCTGGCCAGGACGCTCCCCCACAGGGCAGCATAGAACACCTCCTTGCCCACCACCAGGGACAGTCTCAGCAGCAGGGCGTCTGTTCTGTGGATGAGAGACGAGAGCAGGTAAGGCCAGCCCCATCTTCCCACACTCCATGAGCAGATTCACTCCTGGCTGGGCAAACTCCACCTTCCTCATCACCCTGGGTGCGGCCACCTCTTGTCCTCTGTTTGTCCACCCACCACTGTCATGGTGAATCTAAACTTGAATTTGCTAAAACAAACATGTCCCCGAGAGGTGCAGCCTCCTGGCCAACAGGAAACATCTGACTAGGGCCTGTCCAGGTGGTGCAGAGACCGTCCATCCAGCCTTGCCATGGGTACAGAGAAAGAAAGGCGGTTCCACTGTGAGGAAGGGCTCGATCTGACTTGGTAAGAAGCGCAAGGAGTCATTCCATGTCAGCTTCTAGGACTGACGGAAGAGTCAAGCAGCTACATGGTTCCTCCAGCCTGGGCATAGCCAGAAGCATGCCAGTGACGTTGCGCTTCAAAACACGGATGACGTGGCCAGCCTTCCCATCCCGCACACTCCACACTGCCTGGAGGGGCGCATCTCTCCATCCGCCCACAGCACCTCCACGTGCTGCTGCCCGACACTGACTCCCCTCTCGTCTTTACCGAGGTCTCCCATGTCACCACGTCAGCACCTCGTCCTCAGAAGCTCGCCGGGGTCGCAGCCCGTTTTCCGAGGTGACTGACCACAGCCAGCCCCACTGTGCTGGATGGCACGGTGCTGCTGAGGAGGTGACCCCTCTGCCAGCACCAAAACCCTGCAGGGTGATGACAGCGGATTCCCAGGCAGGGATTTCAACTCACGACGGTCCGACTCACCACCTGCAAGGATTCCCTTTGTCGCATGCTTGCTGCTTATGAGGAGACAGAAAAAGTGACAGCACTGGCCCAGTGCAATGCGTAGCTCACTTGGGTTTCTAGAGTCAGCCCACCTGGCTGTGAGGCTTCCTGGCGGTGGGACCTAAGACAAGGTCACCTGTGTGTGTCCACACTAAGCGAGGAGGAGAGGCAGAGGCCTCTGCCTCATGGAGATGTGAAACTCTCCATGTGAAAACTCGGTGCAGGAGAGCAGGGCCAGCCTCGGACGGTGCCGCCCGCCAGGACCGCCAGCTCGGCTGTCTGCTGATGAGTGACACAGGACAGGCACTGGGGAAACCCGTCAGGTGAATGCCACGTCCTGACCGCACAACTCCAATCACCTTCCGCTCACCTTAAAAAAATCTGTTCACTGTACGTAAAGATTTCATATGCTGCCTTCATATACTGGAAATGGATTTTGTTCTCACTAAAATGAGTCTGCAACTTTTTGTCTCATAAAATGTTTGCAGAAAATGATGCACAACATCATCTTAGAAAACAAAAATTATGAGGTGCAAGTGAACAGTCAAATGTTTAGGAAAAGTACACAGAACAGTTTCATGGCTGAAGTCACTGGTCCTCTGTTAAAGGCTGAGCAAACAAAGAGAGCTTGGCTTTGCCAAGGTCTGAAAAAAAAATCTCATAGCCAAAGCTCCGATGCTGGGCAGAAGCACCATCTGGCAGCTGCAACACAGCAAGGCGGTCAGATGGGTCACCAAGCACCCTGACACAGGCCTGCCAGGCAGCCTCTGCGTGCAGTGGACAGGACAGTCCTGGGAAGGAAACAGGTTGATCAGGAAGCCCCTGCAGCGCTCTTCCCTAGGGGGCCCCTCGCACAGGGAGACCAACACGTAGGTGGAGCCCACTATGAGATGCAACCCATACACCTGGTACCTTCTCAGCCCCCTCTGCCCAGAAGAGCATTCCCAGAGCACATTCCACAGGACATGAGCCACTGGAGATGTCCCCCAGGGGTTCCGCTGTCAAGAAGCCTGGGAAATACTGTGAATGCTATTCCCTCTCCAATACTCGGGGTACACCGGCCAGCTTTCTTTATTCCTCAGGCCTCATTTTGTTCTAGCAATTTAAAGAAGAGCATAGTGGGTGTTATAAATGAAATCAAACACGGCGTCGGGTGTGGGTGAGCAAGGCAGAAATTTTGCTTCGGCCGGAGGGCGAAAGAAAAATGCGCGCCTCGCTAGGGAGTGAGGGGTTATTAATGCCAACCTGACGCAATACTGCCCTTTGCCCTAATTGGAGGAGCTCAGGGGCACAGTCTGCGTGATTGGCTGTGATTAGGTGGAGGCAGGTGCAAGAGGAAGTAGGCGGCGACTGGGAGAGAATGGGGGTGGGGGTCGCCGCACACATGGCGAGGGTTGTAGGGATTCCATGTTCTCGGGAAGAAGATGGCTGGGTACCGGAATGGGTCCTTGGAAAGAAGTGGGCGGACACAGGTGACGGAGTTACTATCTTCAAAGGGGGAGGGGATCTAAAACGGAGGTCGTAGATTATAAATCACAATCTTTCAAGTTTGACAGAAAAGACATACATCTTACAGTGGGGAAACAGCAATTCCATTAAGTCCCCACTGTGAAAGAACAAAAGAACTGGGGTAAAACCAAGTAACTCTCTGAATCCCTCCACTCATCTTGACTGCTAAATCCCAAAATTAGTGCAGAGCGCACAACCCACAACGCTCATCTTTCACTCCAAAACCAACCAGCAGCACCGCAGCCCAAGGCCCCAAGCCCTACCACGTCCATCCTCCTCATTCACTCTGCCATCTGCGCCTCCTGCAGACACAGGCCCACTTGGTGACGATGACCTCCGCTCACCTGGAAGTGAGTGGCCTAGGAATGGCATTTTGCGACGTGGGCTCTGCAGCCACTTGTTCAAGCTGTCACAGACGCGTAGCTTCAACGTGATCATCACAACTGAATGTGTAGCTCGGTGACAACAGAGCCCTGCTTTGTGAACCACAGCCGGACGCAGGGCTGAGGCAGGGTAAGACTGAAGCCCAGAACCCCAGAGCCAGCAGAGCTCACCATCACAGCACTAGGACCAAAGAAATGCACAGAAACAGCTCAACTGTTTGAATCAGGGTTTCCTGGCTGGCCACAGCTAGCCAGGAGGCCAAGGCAGGAGGACCGCTTGAAACCAGGAGACTGAGCCCCTCCTGGGCAATACAACAAGGTCCTATCTCAAAAAAGGAAACCAACCAACCAGGGCTTCTCGACCCAACTCTGCTGAGGCTTGGGGCTGGACACCTGGTGCTGCAGAGCAGCTGCGTTGTGTGGGAGGATGCTGCAGTGCCCTGGTCTTTACCACAAACACCAGCGGCACTCCACTCCTGGGTAACAACAAACATGTCTCTAGATATCACCAGAGAACCCAGGGAGGGGGCATCACGCCGTCACCCCTGGGTGGAGAAGGCTGACTTCAGCGCAGGTTTCCAGGAAGGCAGTTCCTGCTTCTTCACAGACCAGTAAGACACCTCCTGTTTCCAGAGAAGAGGGAAGGTCCTCTTGGTCAGGGCAAGGTCGCTAGTATCCCCCTTCCTGTCTAGTTTTACAATAGCAAAGCTACTCTTAGGCATTTCATGGGCACTCTGAAAACAAGTTTCCGGCCAGTCGCAGACAATGTGCAGGCCCCAAAGGGTTCAAAAGTGGGGAGAATAACACTGTCCGACATCAGCCACAACTTCCACTTCTTACAGTTCACTAAAAAGCACCAACGGGGAATGGTCTCCACCTACACACACTCGGGGTGGCCCAGCCCTCCCGCCAGCCTCTCACCCCTCTGCATGTCCACCAGCGTGCACACGTGCTGTGCCCTTCCTCCCCTGGTGCAAATGACAGCAGTGGGTTTAACTGGGTTCCCAAGCGCTGCAGGGCCAGCTGGCAAACCGCCTCAGGCTAAGGTGGAGACGGCAAGGAAACAAGGCGCAGTGCCTCCCTCCTCACTCAGGGACAGAGCCTTTGACCAGCATTGGCCTTGGGAAGCTGATAACCAATTACTGCTGGGCGTGACAGATACTGGGCTTGATTTACTGTGACAGCTAAATCTGTCCAGTGATTCATGCAGCTCTTGGTCCAATGTCAGGAAATAACAATGTCAGGAAAGATTCATCAGTGCCAGGCAACTTTAACAACTGTTCCAACGGACCCTCGCTTACTAAGAGAAGAAAGAAAAACTATCCTCACACTGCTACAGTTGGATCTGGAATGTCCTCCAAAGGCTCAGGAGCTGAGGCCTGGTCCCCAGTGCAGAATGTGTGGGGTCTCGGAGGGGCCTGGATCACGAGGCTCTGACATCATCTGAGGATTAATCTATCCACAGATTCAGGACTTCCTGGCATGACCGGGAGGTGCTGGAAGCCGTGGGAGGCGGAGGGTGAGTGAATGAGTGGGTCCTGTGGTGTGGGCCCAGGAGGGCGCGTCTCGTCTCCTGCCCCTCCTTGCCCTCTCCTCTTCTCTCTGCTCTCCAGCAGCCATGAGGTGGGAAGCACTGCTCCACACCCCTCTGCCACGAATCTGCCTCGTCACAGGGCCTGGCAATGGAGCCAGAATCCCCTCTTCCCCCTTTCAGCTGATCTGTCAGGTATTCTGCCAAGCAACAAACGCTGACACACACTTCTGGTGGAGGATGGCAGCAGTGGGGCAGCTCAAGTGTCCCTCCCTCTAGGAGTTGAGGGGCCTGACTGCTGCTGCCTCCTGACCATTCGCAGCGCCACACAGAGGCCCCAGCCTCGCTCTGGGCCAGCAGCCCCAGCAGCAGCATTTGAATAGTATAAGACCTATTCTCATCCTAACCAAGTACTGCAGAGGTGGGCTCCATGGGGACGTGGAGAGCCCAACCCGGGCCACGTGAAGCATGGAGTGGTTTAAGTGCAGGTCTCGGGTTAGGTCTGTCAGCTCCTGGCCACTTCCTGGTCTCCTGGAGCTCAGGGGGCATTCGATGGCGTACTGATTCCTAGGTTCTCCTTAGCCCCTGGCATCTCCTGGTCACAGCCAGTGCCACAGGCCAGGCCTCAGCTCGGGAAGCAAGTGGTATGCCCCGTAACCAGAGGGAAGCTTTCCAGGCACAGCCGTGCCTGCAGATGGCTTTGAGAACGGGTCCCTGGCACCGCAGCCAGGTGTGACCCTTCTCCCAGGAGTCAGCAGGCTGGAAGCAAGTTCACGATTCTCAACAACAGGTCGCTGCGTGGATGCACGCCTCCCCACCCGAGGCAGTAATGAGAAAGCCTCACCAACGTCCGCCCACACCTCTGCAGGTTTCTCGATGGGCTGCTGAAACTGGCCCTCATGGTCTGCTCTGCACTCCCAGGCCACCTTTCCAGACCCTGCCGCTCTGCGAACCTGGCCTTGCTTTCTTGATCAGGAGTGGAAAGGACTTTGGAATGTGACACATGGCTTAGAATTCTAGCTCCGCCACTCATGGCCGTGCACATGAGCCTGTGAATGGAGGCAGTCCTCAGAGCAGAGCCCAGGAAGTCCAGGTGCAGGGTGTGTGATGCGGGCCCTGCAGGCCTCTTCGTCCTCAGAGGCGGCATACAGTGCCTTCCTGGCTCCAACTGTGACCACATGGGTGCCTCCGATGGGACAGGACAACAGAACACCACCCTCACGAACCACTACGCTCTCTAGGTATAGTGTCTAGTCCCTCTGCCTGGGACGTCGCTCTCAGAAAGAGAGTGAGGTTGCCAGGTGTCAGGGTTCGAATGTAGGTGTCCCCCAAAACCTCACATGTAACACTTTGGGAAGGTTGAGGTGAAAAGATTGGGTTCTAAGAGCCTTAACCCAGTCAGTGAGCGAATCCCAAGAGGGATTAACTGGTGGGAAGTCTGGCAGGGTGTGGCTGGAGGAGGAGGTCACTGGGGCTGCTCCTCTGGGTGTATGTTCTATATCTCACCCTGAGCTCTCTGCTCCCTCGGCCACACACCCCCGCCACCATGATGCTCAGCCTCTCCTGGAGCCCCGAAGAAAGGAGCCGGCTGCCTGGGGCTGAGACCTCTGAAACCGTGAGCCCTTACATAAGCCTTTTCCTCCTAAAATTGTTCTGGCTTGGTCCTTCAGCAAGAAAAAGCAGAGTAAAACCCCAGGAAACACCGTGTTCCTCGGGCAGAGGGGAGAGGAGCGCGAACACCCCTCCGCCGGCCTCTCTCCATTTCCTACCTAGGAGGAAAGTCCTGGCGGGCCACCCACCTGTCGTAGATCTCAGAGCCCTCCTCCAGGCCAGGCAGCAGGCCCACCAGAAAGGCCTGGAGGCTGGGCAGGAGCCGCTTCTGCAGCGGGAGGAAGTACTTCTCATACAGGCCCAGCAGCACGGGTCGCACCGACATCGCGGCATGGGCCAGCAGCGGGAACAAACCGCAGCTGCAGGAAGAGAAAAGGGCAGGTGGGGAGAATCAGACACCCAGAGGAAGCTCAGGGGATCAGGCTGCAGAAGGGAGTGTTTCTGTTTGCTGGACTGATGTTTGCGGTGCCAGGGATAGAGCCCAAGGCCGTGCCCATGCTAGGCAAGCACTCTACCACTGCGACGCACCCCAGCCTCAGAAGGCAGGGTTTTTTGTTTTTTTATTTTTTTTGGTACTGCGGAATGAACCCAGGGGTGCTTAACCACTGAGCCACATCCCCAGTCCTTTTTATATTTTATATCGAGACAAGGTCTCTAAGCTATTTAGAGCCTTGCTAAGTTGCTGAGATTGGCTTTGAACTTCCAATCCTCCTGCCTCAGCCTCCCAAGCTGCTGGGATTACGGACGTGCACCACCGTGCCCGGCCAGAAGGGAGTTTTAAAGACAAGGCAGACTGCCATTTGAACTGGTGACAGATGTATGTTGGGCAGGAGACGGTCACAGGTCAAGCAAACAGCAGGCAAATAAACCATGTGCACATCTGGCTTCTCCTTAAAACACACTTCAGAGTCTGGACGCGGAGGCTCCGGAAGGTCATCTCCCGGTGACGGCTTATGACATGTGTTGCATGTTTTCTAATCTCATGAACTGAAAGATGGATTGCTCAGCTAATAAGGCCCATGGTGAAGCAGTCGTACCTGTACAAGAACAAGTCCTTGGCCAGCCATTTGGTCCCCACGATTTTGAAGATAATCTCGTAGGTTTCCAGGGCTTTTAAGTGGACTCCACTGGGCAGGGCAGGGTGCAAGCACTGAGCCAGCCTCTTGCTGATAACGAGCCGTCTCGGCAACAGGGAATACTTCAGGCTGCTCTGGAGAGCCTGTAAGAGGAGGAAAAGTATCTGAGGAAGTGGTGGTGATATCTGCAAGGCAGCGCAAATCTGCCAGGGTCAGGAAGACCAAGCTGGCTGTAAGGAAGCATGCAGAGCGAGGGGACAGAGGGACTGCACACAGAGGGTCCAGGGACAGCCACGAGCCAGGCTTGGCACCGCAGGTAGCCAATGCTGGAAAGGAGATAGGCAGCAGAGTGACCATGTCACCATCAAGCTGGCTTCTCGGTCACACCCTGAACACCACATGTGGATGAGGGCTGGGTGAGCCTCTAGCTCCAGAACAAGCTGTGGGGCAGACAACCTCCCGTCCCTAGGAACACCCGCCTCTGTGCCGTGGGAGCCCCTATGTTCTGCTAAGGGACAGGAAGGGGTCTGACTTAGCCCTTCATTCTCTCTGCTCAGCTTCCCAGCCAGTGGCTTTGGGTGGCGGTTCACCTACACTGGGGACAAACTTCCTAGCATCTACACCAGCGGGGGTGGTCTTGGGAGGGACCTGGTGTCCACAGGAAAAGAATGCCACCACCCCACTGGGACGAGCAACAGTGTCTCAAGTGAGGCTTCCATGGCGGGACCCAAGGACTATGGCAAGAGTGGCCTAAAGGACCTCAAGTGACCATGGGCACAGCACCATGCCGGGTGCTCCTGGCCCTCCGTGGCTCAGCCAGGGGGATGACATTACACTGGCACAGCCGCGCCAGCACACTCTCACACGGTTTACCGAAGCCACAGGGCAAACTCCAGGCTGACCAGAAGCCACTCAAAGGCCTGCAAGCAAGGCTGAGCTGCCCACCCCGTTTCTTAACACTGCAGCTCAGACTGTGTCACCCGCAGGATGATCCATGGTCCCGCCTGCCCTCTGATGTCCTCCCCTCCACCTCACTCACTTTCCCAGCCTGGTGACTCAGCTCAGCGTCCCCTTCAGGGAGGCAGAATGGCCCCAAAGCAGGGGTCCTTCTCCCCACACTTCAAGGCAGGGACTATCTCGTCCATCTCTGCTGTCGCCAGCACTTTGTGCCATGCCTAAAACAGAGCAGGTGGCCTGGAACATTTGCCATGCCAACCGCATTCCACTCTGGGGCCAGAACCGCTGCCCTGGGCCAGGTGCTCTACAGCCCATGACAGTCGCCTTCTTACAAACAAAGAAAGTGGCCCCTCCTCTCAAGGACACACTCAGGTTATGCAGGAGGTAAAGAGAGGCCTGAGGTCTACAGGATCTCTCAAATTCAATAAAACTTAATCCATACTACTCAGGAGTCTCAGATAGGAGAATCTCAAGTTCAAGAACAGCCTGGGCACGTTAGCGAGACCCCATCTCAAAATAAAATTTTTAAAAAGGGTATGGGATGTAACTCATTGGTAGAGAGTCCTTGGATTCAACTATCAAGAAGTCTTCACTATTTATCTGAAAGGGGAAAACAACATAATTTGAAGTAATATGCTTATGTTAAAAAGAAAAAAGACTTGTAGAGGCCACATAAGTCACAAACTAACAGGACAAGAACAAACAGATATGCACCAGATATGACGTGGATGTGGGCACTGAGCAGGAAATGGCACCTCTCACGAGGGACATGTTCAAACGTAAAGGCAGTCAGGAGGGCCAGGATCACCCTCTGCAGCAAGCACGCCTGCAGACGGAGATTTCTATTGCTGGTGGCTTGGGCAGTGTAGTGCAGAGAGAGAGCGAGCGTGACGCGGTCTTCCTAGAGCAGTTATTTATTTTACATATATGTATTTTTTTATTAGTGCATTATAGTTTTACATAATGTTGGGATTAGTTGTCACATACTCTTAGATGCACACAATTCAGCAATACAATTTGTTCAACATCCCTATCCCAAATCCCTCTACCTCCCTCCTCCCATCCCCGACCCCTTGCCTTTCTTCTGAATCCTATCTTGTTCCTAAAAAACCCAAATACAGTGTCATAATTCTTATACCTAACAAGAACATTTTTATCTATATGGCTGTAGTATATACAGTGATATTTATAACTGCTTGGAATGTACCTTGCTTTATCTCAGTTCCAACATTTCCCCTTCTCCTCCCTTCCTATCATCCCCTTGTTATTCTTCAAAATATTTGACAATGGGATTAAACATTTGCATTTTTGCACAGGTATGCCTCATAGCTTATTCAAACATCTTATGCAGTATCTTGCAACTGCATCTCATAAATATTAACATTTTGCATTTTTGTTCTATGGATCTAATACATACGTTTGTCTGCTTTATTCCCAAGCCTGGGTTTAGGTCCAGCTACCACAAATGAGGGAAAACATTCCACCCTTGAGTCTGTGGGTTTGGCTAACTTCCCTCAGCATGATTTCTTCCATTGCCATCCATTTACCTTCAAAGGCTGCAATATCATTATTTCTAATTGCTGAGTAGAGCTCCATTGTATATATCCAGTGAGGGGCGTCTGGGTTGGTTCCATAATTTAGCTATTGTAAATTGAGCTGCTATGAACATGGATTTTGCTGTGTTGCTGTAATGTGCTGATTCTAACTCCTCTGGGAAAATACACAGAAGAGGGAAAGCTGGGTCCTATGGTGGATCCACCCCTAATTTTTTGAGGAGTCTCCACACTGCTTTCCAGAGTGCCTGGACCAGTCTGCAGTTCCACCAACATTGTGCTAGAGTTCCTATCTCCCTACAGCCCCTCCAGCATTTGTTATTATTTGTATTCTTCATCTTTGCCAGTCTGACTGGAGTGAGGTGAAATGTTAAATGTAGGAGCAGTTATTTTTTATGACACTTTTCTCTACGTCTCTACCAAATCTCATTTTTGCTCAGTGGGTCCTAAGAACTTCTGCTATTTCTGGTCCACAGATGTCTACTGCCTCCCATGGCATTTGGGATTCGCGGCATTTCATCCCCTCAATCTGTGCAGACCAGGGCCCCATGATTCTGCACCTAGGTCCCAGGAAGGAAACAGGACTTCTCCACCCAATGAGATGAGTGGAAATGTGGGGGCTCTGAGAGCCAACTCAAAGCTTGTCGGCTTTCTTTGTGTGCTTCTAAGATCAAGAAATGGGTTGATCCCAGTAGCTTGGGATGCTGAGGCAGGAGGATCACAAGGTCAAGGCCCACCTCCACAACTTAGAGACACCCCAAACAACTTAGAGAGCCTGTCTCAAAATAAAAACAATGAACAAACAAACACAAAAAGGGTTGGCTGGGATGTAGCTCAGTTGTAAAGCACCCCTGGGTTAAATCTTCAGTTAAAAATAAAAAAGAAAGAAAAGAAGGGACTGGAGTGGTGCCTCTGTGGTTACGGAGCTTGCCTGGCATGTGCACCTATGCAGGTTTGAAACCCAGCACCATGTACACAACAAAGTGTCAGAGCAATGAAAGCCACACAAAAAACTAAATAAAAGTTAATTCTCTTTCTCTCACTGTCCTTCTCTTAAAAAAGAAAAAGAAACAGGGAAGCTCCTCCCAGCCTGGGTCCTGAGAGACTGGACAGAAACCACCCGCTGACCCAGTGGGCCAGAAGTAAATCAAACTGTAAGTCACTGAGATTGGCTGGGGGTGTGGCTCAGTGGCAGGGCGCTAGCCTAGCACGCACAGGGCCCTGGGTTCCATCTCCAGCACAGCAAGAGATTTGGGGCCTGTCCGTTGCCACAGCATCCTTCCCATCCTACTACACCTCTTCTCAAAACACAATAATCATGGTCCCTCATACCGCCACGGTGATACGTCCCAAGGTTCCCTGCTGATGCCCAAAACCACAGACAGCACTGAGCCCTCTACACAGTTTGTGGTTTTATGTACGCATCTGTGACAAAGTTTAATTTATAAACCAGGCACAGTAAGAGAACCACAAGAATAAAAAAGAACCGTCAAAACAACGTCCCGTACTAGGAGCGAGGTGCAGCGGTCTCTACGGTACCCAGCACCGCAACACGCTGCTCTTCCTATGAAGTCGATGGCACAACATCTGCACCACGGGATGAAGTGAGGTGAGGGACAGGCGGGCTACTGTCAGACGCCAGCAGCCAACCTGACACTTAGGATGGCTTCTGAGTGACAAACAGGGAGAGCTCATCACAGCCACACTGGACAAAGGGGCAGGAGTGCCCCGGGGGGATGGAGAGAGCAGGAGTTTACTTCTGGATGCAGCAGTATGACTTCTCTTACTTTGAAAGAATGAGTTATCCAGCTATTTATTCCCTCCCTCTGGACGCTAAAACTCAGAGCTCCATTGGGGTCCTCCACCATCCTGGGCTTCTCTTTCTTTTTCTTTCCTTTTTAAGAGAGAAGGACAGTGAGAGAGAGAGAGAGACAGTGAGAGAGAGAAAGAATCAATTTTATCCATTCTTCACCTAGCCTTCATTGCTCTGACACTTTGCTGCGTACATGGTGCTGGAGTGTGAACCCAGGTCCTTGCCCATGCCAGGCAAGCGCTGTAACTGCTGAGCCACCGCTCCAGCCTCTGCCCTGGGCTTCTTTGGTCGGACCCCCTGATTCAGAAGTTCCTGTACTCGGGAGCTGTTGCCTCCGATGCCCTGGGACAGAAGCTGAGGTGCCTGGCCGGTGCAGCCAGCCACGTTTTCTCCACAGGACCCTGGGGGTTCCACACCTCCCGTAAAGGGAGACAGTCTGACGTCTGTTGCTGCTGCTGCTGCTTTTGTAAAAGAAAGTGTTCCACAAGGAGCAGCCCTTGCTGGGAGGGTCAACACTAACAGCATCTGCTGCTTCCGGGAACGTGGCCCGAGGAGGGCAGCGGTGACTCATTTGCTTACCAAAGTATAAGATCCAGCAATCTCATTTCCAGATATGTAACCAAAAGGAGAGGAAGCAGGGATGAACAGATACGCGCAACTCACGTTCACGGCAGCACTCTACACAACAGTGCAAACGTAGAAACAGCCCAGGTGTCCACCGCTGGAGGAATGGATCAGCAAAGTGCGAGCACACACGTGGAGCGTGACACACACTCGGCTTAAAGAGGAAGGCCATTCCCACACTTGCTGCAACAGGGGTGGACCCGAGGAGTGTGCTAGCCATGGAAGATCAAAGATTGCAGATTCCACTTAGAGGAGGCCCCCAGAGCGGTCAAATCCAGAGAGAGAGGAAGGAGAAAGGAGGCTGTGCTGGGGTCTGGGGAACGGGAGGGATGAGAGTTATTATTTAATAGGTATAAAGTTTCAGTTTAGGAAGATGAAAAAATTCTGGACGTGGATGGTGGTGATGTTTGCAAAGTACCAATGTACTTTAATGCCACTGAACTTTTACACTGAAATTTGGTTAAGGCAAGTGCAGTGGTGCACGCCTGTAGTCCCAGCTACTTGGGAGACTGAGGCAGAAGGATCACTTGAGCCCAGGATTTCAAAGCCAGCCTGGGCAACATAGCAAGATCCTGTCTCAAAAAAAAAAAAAGAAAGAAAGAAAAAAGAAAAAAGTTGAGACAGTTAAATTTGACTACAATTAAAAAAAAAAAGAAAGATTCTGTTTCAGTCAATTGCTCGTGTTGACTAGGGCCACATGAACCATGAACTTGAGTGTCGCTTGCACAGCAGTGCCACCGAAGATCCTTCCTGGCCAGAGAACCAGGGACGCACTCCCGCAAACCCCCAAGGGACCCGCAGCTGCAGTCAGCCTCTCCTGAGAGTGAGCTTCAGTTTATAATCAGCACAACCACCACCTGTGGGTTTGTCAACTGCTGGTTCCTCTTCAGGTGCGTGAGTGCACACGCGTGTTCCCTCCTCCGTGACTGGCAAGTTCTGTGTATTCTCAGCTTACTGTCTGCAAACCCTTCACCCTGTGCAATGGTGCACCCCAGCTCCCATATGCACTTGTGGTTGACATTATGACCCACTAAGCCTGGCTCTGAAAATGTCAAGCTTGTAGCTTCCGGGAGATGGGAAGGGAGCCGCAAGCTCGTGGGCCAACGCTCCATGGGCTTCCTGGTGTGAACGCTAGACAAAGCAGGTGCTCCTGCCCTCATGTGCAGCTGGTGATTTTTTCCTCCCTTGAGCTAAAACTGGGCCACATGTGAAGAGTCTGTCTCGTTCCCAGATTTCCCTCATTCTCATCCACCCCCAGCTTTCCAAGAGCTGCCAAGACTGGCATCCTGGCACAGGCGGGAGGGCCACCGGTCTCTCCGTCCAGCCTCCATCCAGGCTGCTCTGAGGGAAGAAAGCTTGGAAACGCTTGCAGGGCTGTTTCAGGGCAAGGTTTTCAGAAAACCAGAAACCCAAACTGGCTAACTACAAGCTTAACATGCGTAGTGATGAGAAACGTTCTATAACTAGAGCATACATTTCTCAGACAGACAGATGACCTGGAAGGAAAAATGACCATGTTTTCAAAACCACGTTTTAGAAGTGCTATATGGAAGGGAAGGCTATGATTAAACAGGAAATTAAACTTCCTTATTCCACTCAGGAATGGCTCTACTCCAAAAGCATTGCTGGAACCATAATTAAGATGTAATTACAACATTTTTGACCTCATTATATTTGTAGGCTTCGTAGATTTGACCTTAAAACAAAATAACAGAACTGGGATTGGAGCCCAGTGGCAGAGGGCATGCTTAGCATTCACAAACCCCTGGGTGGGGTCTCCAGCACCAACAAATAAATTAATTAAAAAAACAGATATTTACTAAGTACAAGAAAAAAATCTAAATTTGTTTAAAAAACAAAGGGGAAGAGGGAGGGTCTCAAACTATATCCCGGCTTCATTCCTAGGGGCCAGGAAAGTATCTTTCTTTGCTCCACCCGAGAAAATATGTTTTTTATGTTTTACTTTGACATTCTATAATCTGACATTGCGATAGTCTCCAGGACTCTCCAAATGATTTAGAAGGGTTCTATGTGGGAAATACGATGAAAACTTCTGGAGGGCTAGACCATGAACTCAAAAGGTAATTTAACAGACGGAAAAATGTTTAAGAAGGCAAATTTTATGCTATGTGTATTTTACAATTACAAATGCCTTAAAAGAAGGATAATTTAATAGTATGGGCGGGGAGGAGGAAGAGTTACGTTTGATTTAAAAAACACTTTATTTAGCCTGTAAAATAAGTTTCAAAGCTGTTTCCTTGAAAACTTCCTAGCAGACAGTCCCAACCTGTGCCCAGTGACAGGGCTCCAGAAGGCCAGGTGCTCTTCCCCAGCGAAAGGTGAGCAGGCCACTTGGAAGCACATCTCCTGCAGCACACGAGGAACTACGTTCAGCTCCTTCTGGAAGCCGGCATCTTTATAGGATGCTCCTTCCGGCCACGACACACAGCTACGAGACGGCGCAGTGAGCCCGGCCTGACAGCTTCAACACTCACCACATCCTTGCCAAGGGACAGCAGCAGTGCCCTTTACAAAGGAAAGAGCAGGCCTGAGCAACAACAGACTGGCCAGGACTGCCACATTAAAGCCTTCCCTCAGATGGCAGTGACCTGGGGGCTGAGAGAGAGGAACTGGAGAACAGGTACAGGAGCAAGGCCCTGGGAGCCAGGTCAGCAAGCTGGATCTCACAGGAACCCAGGGAGGTCACCTCTGTTTAACAGGGAGAGTGACACTGTCACAACTTCTACTTAAACCAGAAGCTTCCTCCTCAAAAAGGTCACCAGCCGGAACATCACCACACAGCACAGAGTCAGCCTGTTCCAACAGCTTCCACCCCAACTGCGGGACAGCCACCAGTGAGGGATGGGACGCTGGGTTTCCGCCACCTTCCGTGCTGGTTAGAGACACGCTAGAACTCGTTTTTGCTTTGAAGGTTTTCTCAAGAGTATTCTGTGTCTTTTGAACCCTGTTACCTTCTTGCTTGCTCTAACTAACCTGACTTGCCTTCTTTGCAGGCCTAGCTCCTGACAGAGGATGCTGAAGGCTGGGTATGTGGACTGGTGACAACTTTCTTCTTGCTTTTATTTTTTAAAGAGAGACAGAGGGGGAGAGTGCGCACGAGAGAGAATCAATTTTATTTATTTTTAATCTGACCTCTGCTTCTCTGACATTTAGTTGTGTATGTGGTGTTGGGGTTCAAACCCAGGTCCTCCTGCATGCCAGACAAGCGCTTCAACCACTGAGCCATTGCTCCAGCCTGTTTCTGCTTTTAAAATGTATTTTAATTTACATACAGATAATATATTTAAGCAATCACAACAAAGCTTACATGTAAACCAATTTGTTAGTTAGAGCTGAATGAAAAGAAAGAGTGTCCCAAACAGGCTTCAGTGTTAAAGTTCTCCTGGTGGGAGTCAATAATCATCAAAAGTCAGGCCCAGGAGACCAGAGCTGGCATGCCCTGGTGGGACGCAACACGGGCTCTTCCCCCATCACACCTCCTTCTAGAACTCTCCGGAGCTGCACACCCAGTCTTATGTGCTGAGGAATGCCTTCAGAATGGCTGCTTAGAGCTGGGGCCACTGCCTCCAGGGCTGTTCCCACCAGCACCCAAGACAGGACACTTGGGCCCAATGGGCAGGCTCTGCAGCAGGTGACAGGCCAGTCAGCAAGGGCACCAGAGAGAGTGACTCAGCCTGGGCTGGAAGGTGAAGGGCACAGCTCTCCACTGCCAAGAGGCCTGCTCAGTCCTATCTGATCTGATTGCAGGTGCCCTTCTCTCTGCATTCCCTTTGTTTCCCTGTCCCCAAACAAGCCATCTGCATAGGAGCAGGAGCTAAAGCTCTCGGTGGCTGGGTGGGAAGGCGGTTAACAATGTGCACAGAAATGTGACAAAGGCCAAAAGGCCTGGGTCCTCCAGATCAGGCAAGCCCAGAGCTGACTCTTCTCGCCAAGACACCAGCAGCTCTGAAACTGTCCCAGGACTCAGGACAGAGGCAGCACTGGAAGAACGTGAACTTGTGGAAACAGGAGGAAGGTTCTGGACTAGAAACCTCTACAAGTACTGAGTAAGAGCCTTGATCCTGGCCAGGAGCCACTCCAAAGCACGTGGCAAGGCAGGGGCTGGAACAGGACGCTCTGCATCCTCTAAGGGCGCACACTACCTCTAGCATCAGCACATGCATGCCTGCACTGGCCTGCAGGCGAAATGGGCTCCAGCCGCAACAGCCAACAGGTCCAGGGCGCTGGGCTCAGCTAGGACACACTGGGCTCAAGTGAAGACACCGTTCCCTCACACCAAGTCTAGGGCAGCTGCTCAGCTGGGGCGGGTTTGCCTGGCCATATTTAGCAATGTCTGGCTGCTACACTGGGAGTCTCACAGGGGCCAGGGTGCTGTGAACACTCCAGGGCTGCCCACCGTGCGAGGCAGCGGTGCGGCCAGCGCAGCACACGCGGTCTGGTTGATGCGAAGGGCTCTGAGTTTTCCATCCCTACGCGCTGCTTAGGTGCTGCCAGCCTGTCTTTCCCTGTCAAGACCAGGCAGTAGATTCCCACACGATTATGCAGAGGAGCCACAAGACAAAGCAAAACCAGACCCAGTGCCCGCTCCTTCCACGATGCTGCCTGCAGCAGCAACCCACCCAGCCCTGCCACATCTCAGGGGCCACAGAAGGTCGTGTGCCTGTGTCTAAAGTAACCTGTGCCAAGGAACACAGGTTAGGGTGACGGCCCAGAACCACAACATTTAGCACATGGGCCACCATCGGGGAGCAGGCTGCTGCCTGACTCCAACCATAACTGGGGTTCCACTGGCAAGAAAGAGGAATGAAGGCTGCTGGGGGGCTACCATGAGGCTGCCCTGGTGTGGGAAGGAAGGGGTGGGTCTGAGACTGAACCCCCGTGTTCCAGTCCCGAGCTTGGTGCACCTCCCTGCAGCTCCTGCGTCAGAGTTAGATCGTCTTCCAACGCATTTACTTCCAAGGCATGAGGACAATGTGCCCTAAGTACCAGGATCACCACCAGCACACAAGCGGTGGGGAGGTGGGAGCGTGCTGCCTGGAAAAAGCTCACCACTGCACACTCCGAGCAGGTGAGGAAGTGACACATGTGCTTTGCTATACAGCTAAGTGGCTATTAAGGTTAATAACCAACCAGGGAATAAACAGATCCTCGGTGAGACAGGCAGCAGAGGCTGAGGGGCGGCAACAGGAGACACTAGAGGCCCTTCCACTAAGATCAGCATATGCCAGGTGGGGACAGCGACAGGGACCTGCCCACCCCTGTCACGTGACCCGTCTCCTGCCTTAAGGGTGGTAGCTGGGCCATCCACGCAGGCGGGATATTTTTCTAGTGTGCCCTGAACATGGAGTGTAAGTAACATGTGCCACCAATCCCTGCTGAAACTCACCATGGGACTGGGGGCATCACCCAGGAGTGGAGGCCCTGGTTCCATACCCAGCAGCACAAACAAAATACAACACACACACACACACACACACACACACACGCACACCTCACTGCACACGCTTTAATACACCACTGAATTTTAAGACTTCTTATATGGCAGCTAACATCACTGAAATATCATCATTATTTAGCACTGCTCCAGAAAAAGCTAGCAAAATCTTAGAAAAAAATACAAATTCAGTATTGGTGGACGGTGCGCCTGTCCACCTGAAGAACTCAAAGACAAGAACCTAAGGAAACAGAAATGAATTCGCCAAATGGTCAGTTTTCAATTCCACGCACTGATTGTGTCCTCTACACCAACAACTGGTTATAAAATGTACCGGAGGGCTGGGGTGTAGTTCCGTGGTACAGCACTGACCCAGCACGTGTGAGGCCCTGGGTGCCATCCCCAGCACTACACACACATGGGGAAAATAAACCCAGTCACAAGAGCAAAACACATGTGCAGCACAGCCCCAGCGACTGAGGAACAGGAAGGACTAAATTCTTAGGGCCACAAGTGAATGCGTCCTAATGAATGAAGAGAATTACCACATTTCCATGTGGAAGGCCATCTGCGTAGCCATGTCACTTCTTCACATATAATAATAATTAGCTGTTAGCTACTGTCAGCAAAACTCCCTACACCTGAAAAAGAGAAGGGGGGAGGGGAGGGAGGATGGCAGGGAAAGGGGGAGGGAAAAAGGGCAGATTTGAAAAGTATATTCTGGAGGCTGGAGCGGTGGCTCAGCAGTTACAACACTTACCTGGCATGCGCAAGGACGCAGGTTCAAACCCCAGCACCATGTGCACAAATGAGTGTCAGAGAAACAAGACCCAGATGAAAAAGTAAAGTTGATTCTTTCTTTCTCTCTCTCCCCGTCTCTTAAAAAAAAAAAGTATATTTTGCACCTCTAAGATACTACATAATTCCCATGCAATAAATAAAAACTGGAAAAGTGAAAAAAAAATCAAAGGGACCATGTGGCGGGAGGAGGTAGGGGCGCAGTGCTGGGGAGGGACGCTGGCCAAACTCTTGTTCTACTGTGTGCACATACCAATACGTAACAGACCCCATCGTTAGGTACAACTGTAACTCACCAATAAAATACACGGGAAAAAATAAAGAAGACTGTAGTTAAAAACAAAACAAAAAAACAACAAAAAAAACCCAACTTTGAGTGATTCTGAAGTTCCCAGCCTGAAAGTGCCAGAGAAACTCTGAAACAGAGGTGAGCGAGCAGCTGGGGGAAGAGAAGCTGTTCTTGCCAGACAAATGCATGAAGGACACAGTTAACAGGCTGTGTCCCTGGCATCCACGCAGACGGATCAGTGGGCAAATAAGGGCCAGAGAAGACGCCCGTGTCCACAGCTTCAGCATATGTCCATGATTATCTCGATGGAAATGGCCACGTGCTCATAGGTCCCCACCACGCATTAGAGCTCTGAAACCCTGGGAACACGCATGTGCAGCAACAAAGGCCTCCGGCTTCTGTCCACACTATATGACCCCCTCCCTCTCGTGCACGCCCCCACGCCTGCCACCAGGAGGGAGATGCACAAGCTCTTCACCCGCCTTCTCTGCTCCCCGATCGCATCATGAGCTTTTCTCACGCTGTCCCCGCACTACGAGTCTGTTTCCTCGGAAGGCTGCAACATTGTGACCACACCACTACTGAAGGTGGCCACCTCCAACTTTCTACTGTACACAATGGAACAGTGAGGTCTCTTGTAGCTGTTTTGTGTTAGGTGTCTAAGGCATTAAAACAAAGTGACCTTGCGCTAACTCTAGTCATCTACCATGTGGGAAATGCAAAAGCCACAGTGAGATACCACATGCCCACTAAAATGGCTGAAATGCACAACACTGACCGTTCCAGGTGGTGGAGGGGACATGGAAGGTCCACAGTGCTGGTGGGGAGGTAAAACCGTACGGCCACGCTGGGAGAAAGCTTGGCAGCTTCTTAAAAATATCAAACCTACTCCCCCTGGATGCAGCCCAAATGTCCATTAGGAGGGAAATGGATGAACAAATTGCATATATCCACAGTGCTTACTCAGAAGCCCAGGGAACTATGAGCACCCACAACAGCCAGGACAGCGCTCAGAACAGATCTGCTGAGGGAGAGAAGCCAGACCAGAGCAACAGAGAACGACTGTTTACAGAAAACTTTTGAAACTGCCAACTCATCTATAGTGATAGAAAGCAGACCAGCAGTTGCCTGGGGACCAGAAAGGAGAGAGTGGTCACAATAGAGCACGGGAAACTTCTGGGGGCAACAGATAAGGTGTTCGTTATCTTGATTGTGGTGATGGTGTCAGCCAGATACACATGTCTCAACGCTCATCAAGTTATGCACTTCCAAAACATGCAGTTCAGGGGCTGCAGCAGTGGCTCAGCGGTTGGAGCGCTTGCCTGGCATGCACAAGGACCTGAGTTCAAACCCCAGCACCACAAGCATAACGAAGTGTTGGAGAAACAAAGGCCAGATGAAAAACGAAACAAATTCTCTCTCTCTTTCCCCTTCTCTCTTGTTAAAAAGAAAAAAAAGTGAGCATTTTACTTTATGGCAAGAAAACTGGGGGAAAAAGGAGAGAAAAGGCAGTTTAAAAGATGAACGGGCTGCCTGTACTTGGTCAAGTATCTGCCTGAATGGGTGCTCACGTTAGCTGTCTTGACTGAAAAATGGCCAGGTTTAACTTAGTTCCTCTTTGTCAGTCCACTCAGGCTGCATAACAAAGCACCACAGCCTGCGTGGCTCAAACAACAGAAATTCACTTCTCCCGAGACTGGAGGTTGAAGTTCACGATCACGGTGCCAGCTGATTCTGCTTTCTTCCTGGCTTGCAGAGAGCCAGCTCTGGCTGTGTCCTCACGTGGGGTGGGGCAAGGGATTGAGGAAGGAGCCATATCTCTCTCTTAAAAGGCCACAGTCATATCAAATCAGGGCCCAACCCTAATGATCTCATTTAACCTACATTACCTGCTAATGACCCAGCCTCCAGAGACAGTCTCAACATATGAATCTGCGGCAGGGCAGGGGACAGCAATTCAGTTTACAGCACCTTCCGTACCAAGGCCTACCTAGCTGCACAACCTTCTCAGCAGAATTCATATACTGCAAGTGCACCAGGAGCCCTTTCCCTTATCCACAAATTCAATTCTGCTCAGGGAGCTTTGTCATCAGGAAACTGAAGGACTAATTCATCTGGCCAAACCTGGACTGCTTCCCCCAGCAGCGGAACAGGAAGAATGGCAAAGAGGTTCTCCACTCAAATACAAACCAAGAAACTCCATCCTAGCTACCAAGTACCAAAATGCACAGAGAAAGGCTCTTCCCAAACCGTCTCCACCCTACAGCGGGTGAGTGGCTCGTCCCGAGGCTGTGTGGGGAGCCTGAGTCAGCAAAGCCTGTACAGCATCTCAGCTCCTTGCAGAGGGCCTGCGGGAAATGAAGGCGGACTATCACCTGAGCCCGCCATGTCACCTGCCGCCATCTGAGCCCCCATGTCGTGGGCAGCAGACCAGGACTGCGCAGCCTCTGCCGTGCGTTAGGAGTAGGTTAGATGTGCTATACTTTTAGCTTCATGGTCTCAGTTCTGCTGCCAAGAACATCAGGGTGCTGCCAGGAATAAATGGACGCTGTGTGTACTTCAAGTATGGGATCTGCTTTACTTAAGAGGGCAGGGCCGACGACCGTCCATAGCCTCCTCTCAACATGGCCGTGTCTTCCCACTGTGACCCTAGCATTGCACTGTGTGACGGACTCAAGGTCACAGGCGCAGGAACATCAGAAGACTGCTGGCAAATGGCTGAAACAGCCACCCCATACTGAGGTGGCACACTGTCCCAGATGGGCCACGAGTAGGAAGACGGGATGAAACTGGGCATCCCACAGGCTGAGACAGCAGCTCCTGACCCCATCTGGGCCCAAATGGGCTCACTGCTAAGATGCAGGGGCCACTGCAAGGCCCTCACAAGCAGGTGTGTGGGACAACCCCCACCAGCCCTCCTGCACCCCACACATTCAAGAGCTGAAGGTCTCCATGCCACTCTTGGCAGTGACAAAGACTGAAGGAGTCACCTTTTAACTTCCATCAGGTGTGTGACAAAGGGCCATCTGGGCTTCCTCCAGAAAGGGGCTTTTCTAAGAAGCTGCTGTTGAAGGGACAACGCGTGTTTCCTCAGACCCAGCCATGGGCTGAATCGTGTCCCCTGCAAATGCCCACACCGAATGCCAAGTCCCCAGGCCTCAGGATGTGACTGGATGTGGAGCCAGGGCCTTGAGAGAGACAATTAGACAGAACAAGGCCCTTAGGGTGTCCCTGTAGGAACGGGGATCAGTAAGCAGACACACACAGAGGACATGGAGAAGAGGTCATCTGCAACCCAGGCAGAGGGGCCTCAGAAGCCAGCCCTGAGACACCTTCCTCCTGCCTTCAGGAAGTGAGAACCCAGCAAGCCTGTGTGCAGACCTCCAGCCTGGGTGTCTGCTGTGGCCCTCTCAGACCACGGCAGGCTCAAAACTAGACGGGCCCAAGAGAACAGGTACCGCTCAGCAGAGGGGAGAGGAGGGGAGAGGAGAGGAGAGGAGATGGGCCCCACCTGAACAGGTACCGCTCAGCAGAGGAGAGGTGGTGATTCGGATGGGTGTGAAAATCAAGATCCCACCTGGACTCTGCAAAGGGCCAGAGCACTTCATCCACCCCAGACCCAAGCCCGCACCTTTGCTTCTCCTCAACTGCAGCGTTAATTCTAAGACTAGCAACAGGGAGGCTCCGCTCCAAAAAGAGACTCAGCAACGAAACCTAAAGACTTCAGGAGCTGACTGGGGACACCCAAGACCCCTAGCTGCCCATGCTACTCAGGAAACCTGCCTCTGACCACCTGTGAGACATCACGGTGTCTGTCCTGAGAAGCAGCAAAAAGAGATGGCTCACTTGGGGCCAGAATGACATTTAAACAAAATTAGTGATAGGAATGTTGAATCTGCAGAGTTTTCATCCCCACCTTCCTTCATTTCAGAGCTACCACCCCCAACTGAGTTCCTTCCTTTGGGAATCTGCACCTTTGGTCAGCATCTCCCTAACCTGCAGCCCTCCTCCTCTGGTGACCACCCTCCTCTCTCCCTCATGGCCCTCATGCTCCATGTGTCGAGACTGCAGTCCCCCTGGTGCCTGCCATGTTGCACTTAAAGTGACATTCTTCAGTCTCATCCATTTGTCCCAAATGACAGCATTTCCTTCTCTTTGAAGGCTAAGCAGTATGTCATTTTGAATATTTTACTGATTATCTAACAATTATCTAACAGAGAGGCTTGGCCTCTCTGATCAACAAGTAGGCAGAAGTTACTCTAATCATGCTGATACACCTAAAAACTATGAAAGAGCCCCTATTGTAGAAAAGTTCTAAAAATTGTATTGGAAATTTAGCAAGTTGGTAAAATGGTACGATTAGAATCTTGTCTACAGTCGGACAAACCAAGAGCTCTCAGGGCCCAGCTTTCTGTTTGTAGAAAGGGTTGAACAAGAAGCATGTGCTCTTCCGAATCTATGGATTACGCTTCCAATCAGCAGCCATCCGCCTAAAGGGAAGACAGCATCGTGCCCAAAGCCCTGGCAGCCCCAGCATTAGTTCAGCGCTGACTTCCTGAACCACTGTGCACCCCATGAGCCCTCAGTGAAGCCTCAAGACAGACATCCGCAGGGCAGCTCCCCCGGGTCGGGCAACACAGAGGCAGCGCAGGGAGAGTGCCCACAGAGAACTTGCTCCCTCCAGCCATCCGAGCCTCCCGGTGACTGCCTCTGCCCAGCCTCCTGTGCTGGGTGGCAGCCAGGGATTCTCTCAACAGCTAAGGACAGGTCTCCTTGGCTCAATCCTCCAGGAAGGAAGTGTGGTGGCCTCCCCTCCTCCTGCCCCGCTCCACAGTAAAGCCCCCTCCCCAGCTCTGGCCCCACTGCCTCTCCCCCATCAAGTCTGCCTCCCTGTCCTTTGCTGTCTCCACTCCAGCCACACTGTGCCCCACTGGGCCTTGGACTCAGGCCTATGCCCCAGATGGCCTTCCTGCCAACTCAGACACCACATTTAGGCCGCTGCTCAAATGCCACGTGATCAGAGCAGTCTCCGTCTAAAACAGCACCCGGCCTCCCCTCAACACCTCGCCCTAGGGGTATTTTCCTTCTGGGCACTCAGTGTGACATGACACATCTGTCACCTGTGTCTGTGTCCTGCCAAGGAAGCTTCCCATCAGCAGGGGCCCCGTGTCTGTGTGCTAGGGCTACTGAACACAGAGATGGACCCCAGAAGTCAGAGATCAAAGTGTCACCAGAACTGGTCCATCCGACAGCTGTCAGAAAGACCATTCCAGGCCTCCCTGGCACCTGGCAGTAGCTGTGGGTCACCCTGTTCCCTGGCTGGTGGGTGCCTCACCCTGCTCTCTGTCCTTGTCCCCTCCTGGAGCTCTCCCTCTGTGCACATCCTTCCAAGTTCCACTTCTTAGAGTGAAACCAGTCATATGGGTCCCCACCATACCCTAGTGACCCATCTGGCTGACTGCCTCTGTAAAGACCCTACTTCCAAATGTGGCTTCATTCTAGGGCTCAGGACTGCAACGTGTCCTTTTAGGATGACACAGTTCAGCCCATGCCACTAGGAGCTTGTGACATTGGGCAAGCTGGCCAAGAGTCACTGGCAAAATAGGGCTAATGTCCGTACCCACCTCCTTGGGTAATGGAGTCAGTGTCCTTGGCTGCAAAGAGGCACAGCCCCTCATGAAGGGGATGAGGGCAGAGAGCAGGGTGAGTCAGCCACCAGTCAGGGAACAGGGGAGACCCACAGTTACCGCCAGGCAGCCCTCAGAAGGACCAGCTCCGGTGACACTTTGACCTCTGACTCCTGGCCTCTGTTTCTGTGTTGGAGCACCGAGTGTGGCACTGGTTCTGCAGCCCTAGCACACGAACGCAGTGGGAAACACGAGCTACGAGCTGACGTGGGAAAGCCTGGGAAGCTCTGCTCGAGACCGCTGGGCCGGGCTGCAGCAGGCCTGAGCCCGCCTTGTGCTGTGGGCTGGAGGGGACCCTACACAGGTGCCCAGGCCGGGCCCCATCTCAAGGCGAGTCGCAGACCAAGCTCTGAGCACGTCAGCCACCCTGGGCAGAGTGAGGCAGGGCCTCAAGTGTCACCCTTGACCCTCTGATGTGGTGAAGTCCTCCAGGGTGGCTGGTGTGACTCACTGCCTGAGTACAATGACGCAGAGCAAGCAGCGTAGCCAGGATGAGACCGAGTGGGGTTTCCAGAGTCACAACCACAACTCAAGGTGTCCTTCAAAACTTCACAATGCTGTAAAGGGCTCCAGCGAGTGAGCAGACCTCTCAGGCATGTGGAAGTGTACTTGGTCCTCCATGTGGCTCGCAGGGAATGAATGGAAGACTCATCATGCGCCATTCGTCCCTATAAGACCCTGACCTGGTGGGACAGGTGTTGGCGGAACGCAGGCTGACCAGGCGGGCAGAACCTGTGTGCCCCTCAAGTCCTGGGGCTGAGAGCTGTGCCAGCCGCACTTGTGGGCTGAGCCGCTCTGCGCTGCTGTGACCTTTCGTTACCAGCTGTGCTCATGCTTAGTAGGCTCATTCTCTTTTGTTTCCCACATCTTAGGATGAGAAAGAAAAATGATGCCCACTACAGGCTGCTTGGGAATCAAGCACTTCAAGACACCGCATCGCGTAAGAGGTACACACGCAGCGTCCACGGCAGCCCCGGCTCTGGGAGCTGGGCAGGAAGAGGGAAGCAGAGTCTGCCTTCGCCAAGCGCATCAGCACATGACAGCAGACGGCACTCACGCTCAGCTCTCTCATCCAAAACGGCAGACGAGGGGCTGGAGCGGTGGCTCGATGGCAGAGCCCTTGCCTGGCATGCACAAGGACCCGAGTTTGAAACCCAGCCCCACATACACAACTAAGGGTCGGAGAAGCAAAGGCCAGATGAAAAAATTAATAAGATTGATTCACTTAAAAAAAAAATCAAACAGGACAAGGGCAGCACCTTTCCTGGGATGGACTCCAGGGCTGAGTCAGTCACTTAGCACGCCTCGAACTGGGCCACTACGTGTTAGTCAAACCGACACATGTGGACTGAATGGATAAAGATGGCATTATTGTCACATTTTATATTAGGGAGACAGAGTCCAGAGAGATTCAGTCACCTGCCCATGACCTGTGGGTCTAGCTCAGTGGCGGGGCACATCTTAGCATCCCCAAGGCCCTGTGTTCTACTCCCAGCACAGGCAAAATAAATAAATGAAAAACAAAAACAAACCCCAAACCACAGTGTGGTACAAGCAACAAGCGCAGGCATACAGAGCGGTGGAAAAGACATGAGTCCCCAAACAAACCCAACTTACGGTGGGCTGGCTGTCAACAAGGGTCCCTACGCCATTTGATGGAAATGAACAACTGGTCCTCCACATGCAAAGGGGTGAAGCTGGACCCCCTCACACATACACATTTACTCAAAAGGGACCAAAGACCTCAATGTAAGAGCTAAAACTAAAAAAGCTCTTAGAAGTCAACAGGCAAATGTTCACAATATCAAATTTCATGTCAGATTTGGCAGCCATTTCTTACACTGAAGCTCAATTAAGAAATAGGCAATTTGGACAAGATTAAAAACTTTTGCACATAAGGACCATCAGAAATTTAAAACCACCACCCACAGAATAGGAAAAAAAATTGCAAATCATATATATATAAAGGGTCTAATACCCAAAATATATAAAGAACTCTAACAATTCAACAACAAAAAGATAACCAGTAAAGATGTGAAGTGCTTAGTATGCCTGAGGCCCTGGGCTCCATCCCCAGCACACAAAAAATAAAAAACAAACAAATAGAAATTTCTCTGAAAAAGGTATACAAATGGCCAATAAATACGTGAAAAGATGCCCAAATTATCAGTCCTTAAGAAAATGCAAATCAAAACCACATGAGTTACTGCTTCGCACACTTTAGGATGCCCATCATCAAATTCAAAGCCGAAAAGTGGTGTGGTGACGATGTGGAGAGATCCGAGCCCTCCAGCGTTGCTGGTAGGCAAGTAAATGCTGCAATCGCTGAGAAAGACAGGCTGGTGTTTCCTCCGTGAGTTAAACACAGCCTCCATAGGATCCAGCAACCTCACTCTGAAGACTGGTGTTCAAACAAAGCCCTGTACACAGTCACAGCATCACTGTTCACAACACGCAAGGCAGCAACCAAAATGTCTGTCAACCAATGAATGGATAAAGAAAATACGGTCTTTCTATACCATGGAATATTACTCAGCCTTAAAACATGGAATTTTGGTGCTGGAGCGGTGGCTCAGCGGTTTCAGCGGTTTCAGCGCTTGCCTTGCAAGCATGAGGACCCGGGTTCAAACCCCAGCACCACGTACACAACTGAGTGTTGGAGCAACTAAGGCCATGTGAAAAAACTAAAATAAAAGTTGTTTCTCTCTTTCTCTCTCTCTCTCACTGTCCCTCTTTCTTTAAAAAAAAAAAAAAAAAAAAAAAACATGGAATTTTGGTAGATGCTACAACATGGTCAACCCTGAGAACATACTGCTAAGTGAAATCAGGCGGACACAAAGAGCTACATACTGTACATTTACAGGAAATGCCCATAAGGACAGAAAGTAGGCAAGTGGTGGCTCGGGAGGGGAGAAGGGAGCAGGGGAGGGACTGCTTAAAGGGCCTGGGTTTCCTTTAAGGGTGATAAAAATGTTTCAGAACTAAACACAAGTGCTGATTGCCAAATAGCATAAATGTACGAAAAGCCACAAACTGCTATGTTCTAAAATGAATAAATGGTGAATTTTATCTCAATTAAGAAAAAGACAGAAATAAAGACCACCCCCCCCCCCGGCCCAAAAAAGAAGTCTCTTCTACTCCAGGTGAGCCTAGCTAAACCGTGAACTACAGAAGTGAACGCCTCCATTCCAGGCTTCCCCTTCCCCATAGAGGGACCTCCTCCAGGAAGCCATCACATGCTCTCTTCAGATGGAGAAGCCCTCCTTTGCAGCTGGGTGACTGCAGGATACTCAGGCTGTCTCCTGTCTCGTAGGAGAACCTCAGGAGCACACGCCTGTCCACCCCAGCCAGCACCTGGCCATGGCACTGTAAGGCTGTAAATGTGCCTTGCGAGAGAGCAGCAGCTTCCTGGCCAGGCGCTGTAATAATCACCCATCTCCACCGAGTGTGACAGCCACCTGTCAGGGCTGAGAGCAGAGTTTCAGCACCAGGGCTGGACTGCTGCCCAGGCAACACACAGGTTCAACCTGCTCACGTTCTTCACTTACTTCTGTTCCTGGAGGGAGGAGGCGGCCCCCTTCCTCTCCAGCAAGGCTTGTTAGAATCCCCTGACGTTTCTGACCTGGAGGCCAGAACTGCAGAACAGAGCTGGGAGTCTCCCAACTCCCACCTGGCTCGGGGTTCAACACTCAAGTCCTGCCACACAGGCACAGAGCTGCGCACAGCCTCTTTGTGCCCAAATATCCTGTACCTACATGCCACACTGGTCATCTGAGTGCTTAAGGGTTCCTCTGTCATTCTCCCTCCAGGAAGGACAGGAAAACACGATGGTCCCCTCCAAGGCCTTATGTAAAGAGCTCAAGGTCAGACCCAACAGTTTGGGCCCCCCAGATCGCACCCATTGCTTCTTATCCAAACATGTACTCATGTGCACTTACACTAGTCTGGGGAAGATTTCAAAGTTTATTTCATCTTTTATTCTTCTAGGAGCTACCAGCCAGGAGTAAGAGAGTCAAAATCGTAGACCAAAGAAGAAAATGTAGTACAAATTTTAGGCAGGACATCAAAAGCAATCTTTGAATAACCAAGTTGACAGTTTTAAATTTCATCTTGGGCAGACATAAATACTGTTAAGAAAAAGAGCCCACTCACCTGTATCAACACTATATGTGATTCCAGGCTCAGCAGAAGCCAGGTATATGCACAGGGAAGCTACAGGGGGCAACTCTGAGCCACAGAGTTAGGGGGTGGCTTTACTCTTCTGTATTTTCTAATGGTTAAGTCATCACGAATTCCATGTAATAATAAAAAGTCAATGAGCCCCACTTCCATGCAATCCAAATAGTATCCGCCCCACTTACCTTGTTGAGCTTGCCAAGGGATGATATGAGGTCTGCCCATTCACTGGAGGACTCAAAATTTCTTAAAGCCTTTTCAATCACTGAAGAATAATTTCTGTATCTGTAGTCATTTAATAGCTCCTGCTCTTCCGGATCCATCTTACATTCTCACAGTGAAGACAGAATCTAAAAGAGAACCAAGAAATAAACAAATGAGGGAGCTGTTCAAGGACACACGGAAGACTCAAGTCCACAAACACTGCTGGGCTCAGACGCACTCGGCAGTGCAGTTCCAATGTTGAGCGAGGCTTCTGTGCCCGGGGAGCTACGAAAAGTAAAAGATGAGTAACAGCAGCCGCCGTGGATTCCGAGGGGAATACATGCTGGGTCCCCCCAAATGGCAGTGTCAATCCTAGCAAGGAACTTACAAGACTGCTAAACTATGAACTGCTGATGGCCCTTTCCCATCACAGGGCATCTGTAAGTCCTGAGCCCCTTCCCGTCACAGGACACCTGTAAGTCCTGAGCCCCTTCCCATCACAGGGCACCTGTGAGTCCTGAGCCCCTTCCCATCACAGGGCATCTGTAAATCCTGAGCCCCTTCCCATCACGGGGCACCTGTAAGTCCTGAGCCCCTTCCCGTCACAGGGCACCTGTAAGTCCTGAGCCCCTTCCCATCACGGGGCACCTGTAAGTCCTGAGCCCCTTCCCGTCACAGGACACCTGTAAGTCCTGAGCCCCTTCCCATCACAGGGCATCTGTAAATCCTGAGCCCCTCCCCATCACAGGGCACCTGTAAGTCCTGAGCTCCTTCCTATCACAGGGCATCTGTAAATCCTGAGCCCCTTCCCGTCATGGGGCATCTGTAAGTCTTGAGCCCCTTCCCATCACAGGGCATTTGTAAGACCTGAGGATGTGCTCTTTTATTTTTTATTTGTATAAAGAGAGAGGAACCGTGGGAGAGAGATACAGAGAGAATCAATTTTATTTAGTTTTTCACGTGGCTTTCATTGCTCTGAGACTTCATTGCGTACGTGGTGCTGGGATTTGAACTCGCGTACTTGTGCAAGCCAGGCAAGCGCTGTAACCGCTAAGCCACTGCTCCAGCCCCTACAGATGTGCTCTTAACCCAAAAGATCTATTGAGCAACTTGATCCTCTACAACTACACTAGGAGACTGGAAATATTCTACAAGAAAATCAGGTGAGAGAAAAAAAAAAAAGTTAGAAAACAAGGTGGCAGAATCCTTGCCTACCATCTGTGAGGCCCTAGGTTCAGTCCCCAGCATTGCAAAAGCCAGGAAAACAAGGATGAGATGGTGAAGCGACTAAGAACAGAGTTGTTCCCCACAATGGAGCACTACTAGGCAATGACAAGGAACTCAGTGCTGGCGTACGCTACGACGCGGTGAGTCCCGAAAACATCAGCTCAGTGGAAGAAGAGGCCAGGTAAGGCCATAGGTCACGTGGCTCCACTTATACGTGATGCCCACAGAGGGCAGATCTGTAGTGACAGCGAGGAGGACAGTGGTTGCCAAGGGTGAGTGGAAGCAGAGTGACAACCAGGTGGGCACAGATCTTTCTGAGGTGATGGAAACAGATTATGATGATGGTTGCACAACTCTGTAAGTTTACTACAATTCACTGACTTCTTCACGTGGATGAATGATCTTTATGCTTCTATAACTGCTATACAAACTAAACTCTCAATTCCACCCCCTCAGCATGCTTTGTCCTCGGGCTTCCACTTCTCATAAAGTGGCACCTGTGTCCATGGGACATTTTGTTACTCTGTTCTCTTCCTTTGCCACACCCTGCCCTGATCCAGTTGGTCTCCTTACGAAATACTCCATGGCTCTCGTCCACTGCAATGCAGTGCAGACCTCCTGCCCATCCCAGTCGGCACAGGTTCCTAATGGGGCTCACATCCTGTTCCTCTCCAACCCATTTCACACCCCAGAATCTTCTTAAAACACACATTACAACACAGCACTGCATGGGGCTGGAGCGGTGGCTTAGTGGTTGGAGCGCTTGCCTGACATACACAAGGACCCGGCTTTGGACCCCAGCACCACATACACAACAAAGTGTCAGAGAAACAAAGGCCAGTTGAGTCTCTTTCTTCTCCCCTGCTCTCAAAAAAAAAAAAAAAAAAAAAACTCTGCTGTTTAAACTCTTCCTATTAAGTTTATAATAAATTTAAACCCTTCCCACCAGCCCACAAGCTCCACCTGCTTCTCTCCTCACTGCATTCTGCCTCTCCCAAGAGAGAGGCATCCGACCACAGGGCCTTTGCACATGCTGTGCCCACTCTCAAATACACCATACTACACACATGCACCCAAAAAATACATTCTTGGGAAGACTTGTCCCTTTTCCCAAAGCAGAATCCTTCACACTGTTTGAAAATATAAAAGAAAGGATGGAATGAGAGGTTGTAGTCTGACTGAGAAGTCGGTGCATCCAAACAGCCCACAGCTTTTTCTTTCTTCGTGGTCTGAAATCAGCCTCGGTGCAGCCAGCAGTGCTCCATGCACAAGCTGTTCACTAAGTGTCTAAGCACTGGGGAAAGAAACTTGAAGACAGAGTTCCTACTGTCACTGCTCAACGCCTAATAAAAAAGGAACTATCTAAATATGTAATTTCAACTTAATGTGCATACACAGCGACAGGGAGTAGGTGGACATATCAGATGCAGGCAAGAGGGAAAGAAAGAGGAAGCCCTACTGCCAGGACAGGAGTCCTCCAATGCACAGGTGTAGGCGGCTCACGTTACCAGGAAGAGAGCTGCACCAGCGATAAGGTGTTTAGGAGGTGAGGAGGCAAAGGTGACCACTGCTCACAGCAAAGGGAGCGTCAGCCAGGTAAGGACAGGTAACTGGAGCTGTTCAATGCTACGGTCACCCATAAGAAGAAAGCACTATATGACGTAACAGCACAATGAGAAGTTTGGAAATAGCAATTCAAGCAAGCTCCTTTATTTCAAAATATGGGCATCTGGTGTGATTCTATACCAGCCTTGTGTGTGAGCTTGGTACATTCATATTTTATACATGCATTTATCTCATGCAACACACCAGAGTTCTCTGAATATTATCAGATGAGGACGACTGGGAATCAGGCCACTCAGAAAATTCCCTAGGTTGGTTACTCAGCAAGCAGCTGGCTGAACCAGGATTCCAGCTCAGGTCAGGTAGACCCCACCTTACGTTAGGGCAAGAAGGAATAGCTTAGTCCTGGACACCTGCTTGTGAGAGATCTGAGAGTTGACTAAGCTGATAAGAGTCGTCGTCTACAAATAATTATTCACACAAAGTTATCATATAAATACGTGTGCCTGACCAGATATGTTATGTTCACCTTAAAACTGAAAGTGTCAGTAGGATATCTCTACTGTTTCCATTCCTAATTTCACAGAGAAACAAGTTCAAGTGAAAAACTATCTGCTAGATCCCAAAGAAGTTCTTTCCTTCATGAGAAAGAACAAGTTGAACAATGCAGAATGAAAGTAACAGACAGCCACCATTCCAGGAGCAGGATCTACCCACACAGGAACGACCCCCAGGTCTACAGCACACATGCTCACAACCATTGGCTTCATCAATTCGAAAATTTGAATTTGATCTTTCTGAGTGGTAATTAAATTGTACTGAAAATTTTTAAGACGCCTAGTAGGAGCAGACTTCAGGGGTGGGGCTGTCCAACACCTTACCCTGTCCCCTTCAAAACAAAACAAAACAAAAACCCACAATGGTTTTCCCAAGTATGGGGCTGCTGTCCCCAGGTGAGGGCAACACCTGAGTGTGACTGTTTTCAGCAGTTGCTCTTGGAGGACTAATGAGATCTCCATGCTGACCAAAGCCCAGAATCCTTCAGGACGCAGGGCCAGGCCAGCAAAACGCGCGCACTGCGGCTGGATCCCCTCTCCTAGGGCAGTCTCGGGGTGAGGCGGGGGTCTTAACAGGGTCTGCGTCCCCAGCCTCCCCTCCAGTTGGGACTGCATTGCAAACAAAGGCAGAGCTCCTCTGCCCTCTGCCAGCCGAGGGGACGCGCGGGTGGTGACCCACCTGACCTCCACCGGTCGGACCTGACCAGCGCCGGCTCGGCGAGGGCGTTGCCCGCGCATCCTCCACCGCGGCGTCCGGTGGACCAGCAGGGGACCCCCCAGGCTGGCCTCGGAGAGTCTGGCCGGCGCCCCACGCCCACGCGCAGCCTCGGAGGCCCATCCCCGCATTGCAGCAGCGCGCATCGCGGAGCCACCTGCACCCCGGGACCGCCCCGCGGCGCCGCCCGAACCCTCCGCACCCGGGGAAGGGCGCCCGAGCTGCCCGGCCGCCCGGCCGCCCGCGGGCCCACAAAGAGGGGACGCCCGGCAGCCGCGAGCGTGAACGCCCGGCAGGGCGCGGGCACGGCTTACCTGCGGCGGCGGCGGCCCTGGTCGGCGGGCGCGCCCACGTGCGGCGTGGCGGAGACTGTGGGGCTGCGGGGGAGCGCGGGCAGGGGCTGCGGCGCGGCGAGGACTCGGATCGCGGAGCAAGCGCGGTGCCGGAGCCCAGGGGCCGCGACTCCGGGGGCGGGGCCAGGGCGGGGGCGGGGCCTGGTCGTTTGGGGCGGGGCGGGGCCGCAGGGCTGGCCGGGAGGTGGGCCCACGGCGCGTGGGGGAGGGGAGGAGGGCGGGCCCAGGGGCGGGGCCTCGGCGCCCCGGCGATTCCAGGTGTCACCACCGCCTAGCGGAGGAAGCCCCGGGGTTCCTCGGCTTCCCCGCGGTGGGCGTCGCCTCGCAGTAGGGCAGCTGCTGAGAAGGTCTTGCGCAGGTGGAGAGGGCGGTGTCCGCCCCTTACCTAGGGCTTTCACTACACGCCGAAGGGAAGGAGACAGCAGCCAGTGCTTGCCTAGAGTCGTCTATTCGTGCTTCGACCGTCGGAAGGGCTTTGGAGTTACAGACAAGAATGACCGTGGGGCCTGAGCCAGGTGCATGGCTCCTGGCTCGTTCCATCCTTTCCATCGGGACTGCACCCAAAACTTCTGCCCTCGGGGAGGAGGCAGAATGAACTCCAAGCTCAAGGCGCAGACGGCTTGGGGTCCCTTTTGGAGGAGTCCCCACCTCCACAGGGCTTTTCTTTTCCTAGATGTCAGGGGAAGTGAGGGCACTTCTTGGCAGCTCTGGAGAGAGAATGTCATGTCAATCTAGATAACATTAATATTCCAGACCAATCCTTTTCTTATCATCCAGACCCACCCCACCTGGCCTGACAGCTGCTGAGACAGAAGTACCAGGTGAGGCCAAGGCTCTACCTAACTCACCAGGGCATTGGCCCCGTCCTGATTGCCCCAGCTAGGGCTCCCAGCCAATCAAAACACTGCCATCTGTTGATTAAGGTTGTAATTTCTGTTGCAGTCTCTCCGCTTTTAACCCTTGAGGGGACCTGAGCTGGGGTTAACTAAGGCTAAGGAGTTCATGAGTGAGACTTGGGGTGGGGAAGTCCATGTCGTTTGGAACTGTACAGTGCACTTTATGTGTGTTTGTGTCTGGGTAAGGGTGTACAGTTTGTACCACATTCCAAAGTGGATCCATCACCTCTCTCTCAAAACACTAACAATATGTTAATGGTTTCGGATGCTGGATCTCAGGCCTAGACAGGCTGCTGATTTGATTCCATCTCCTTTTGTCACATCCCCAAGCGTCCCAGATGTAAATCCTCTAATGCTCAGTTTTAGGAATGGTTGTAAAATAGAGGATAAGGAAAACTAAAGTATTGAGCCACCATTAGCAGGGAAAACAAATGAATTTCATGAAAGTTGATTTCCTAACAAAGATATGATAAACTGTTTTTATAAAATGACAAAAAAATAAAAAAGGCGAATGAGGTTTCTTAGGCTCTTCCAGACCTAGCCATGCTCAATGCAGATCCGAACAAAGAAAGAACTTCTTTATATTCAACACTAGAAAGAGAAAGAACCAAAGAACCATTCCATTTGTGTCCAAGCAACCATGTGCAAATTTGCTCTAATACACTTACATAAATACATACCTTGGAGATATGCCACCTCCAAGATGGCACATGGAGATGTTTATGCCACCTCCAAGATGGCACACTGAAATATGTCTCTAAAGAGCTCCAGATATGAGAAGGGGTTCATTTAAATGAAGTTTGATGCATTCAAGTAAGGTAAAGAACAACTCAACTGACAATTGACATCAAGAACTGAACTGGGGGTGTAGCTCAGTGGTAGAATGCTTACCTGGGTTCAACCCCCAGCACCACTGAAAAAGAATTGAATATTCTTAAGAGAAATCTGCTTTCCTGAGTCAACTTGTCTTGTCACACTTGAAAATCTATCTCATCTGTTTAAGATCTGTAAATAGAATAGGTTCCTTGCATAATAATATTCAAATTCATTAGGGCATTTCAACTTTAAATCTGAACTGCAATACTTATTTCTCATGATAGTAAAGAAGGCATTGTAAGTCAGCCCACTGTAATCTCAGGCTGGGGCTGACCCACCTCTTACAGACACATTCTCAGATTTGATATGCAAATATTGGTGACCCTTCAGCTCTGTTCTATAAAGTAATTCTCCTCTACCCATCTGGATAGGGACTGAAGCTTCCCTGTTGACCTTGCCTCCTCCCCAGCTGCATTTACCCGGTATTCATCCCCTCTCCTCTCCCCATGTCCTCTTAGCGGAGGAAAAACCTTGTGCATGTCTGTATTTGATGCTGTGCCCAATTTGTGGTCAACCTGCAGCAACAAGGAAGGCTTTGTCCTCCTCATGGTTATCACCAGTTTCATCTCCACGTGACATTGCTGTTCAGAGTTTTGTTTTGTTACAGGACAGGTCTAAAGCTTGTGTCGTACATGGGTTTATCACACGAGCATCAACCTATAAAAGCATAGCACAGGGGGCTGGAGCAGTGACTCAGAGGTTGAAGCGCCTACCTGGCATGTGCAAGGACCTGGGTTCAAACCTCAGCACCACTTACACAACTCAGTGTTGGGGAAACAAAGGCCACATGGAAAAATAAATAAAATTGATTCTCTCACTCTCAAAAGAAAAGAAAAACAACACAGAAAAGCTGTTGTAGAAGGGACTACCAATTCTGTGTAGGATGATTCATTTTAAATATGCTGCATTTAAACCTTACTTCATTTGTCCATGGAAAATTTATCCAGGATAATTTGGGGATCTCATGGTCACGTAGCTTACCAATCACTTAGGTTAACTATATTGTCTCCCTTAATTTTTACACCAGGAGAGTTACTCACGTCTTTAGAGTCATAGCAGAAGCTACACGTGCCTAGCACCAAGGAGTTTTGCGGTAAGACAATCCCGGATATGGTCCGGGCTTGACTAATATCTCTGTGATCCCAATTACGTTGATTAGCCTCTCTGAGCCTTTATTTCTCCACTTGAAAAAATGACCGTAAGGGACTGTTGTTAACTCCTTCATTATGTACTACTATAATGCACCAATTAAAAACTGTGGAAATAAAAGGGACTATTGTGAGAATCATGTAAAACCATGTTGGGAAAGTACTAGCGGGATATAAAGCCTTGTATGCCTTGGTTCTTGAGTCTTGATTTTGTTTTCCCTTTTACCCCGTGCCTAATTATTATTTTCTTTATAGTATACCATGAAATATTGTAGTGCACATCTATTAGCTAAGTTCCTTTGGATCATAAGTAGCAACTATCCAAGTCAACCTAGTTAAGGATAAGGGAAATTTTAAGGAGACAAAACTGTTAGCTTTCCATCACTGTGATAAAATACCTGAGAAAAATCAGCTTAAAAGGAAGAAAAATTTATTTTGGCTGATGGTTTCAGAAGTTTTCATCCATGGTCACTTGGTCCCATCTGTGAGGCAGAAAAACTGGTGAGGTGCACGTGATGGAGGTCTCCCACCTCAGAGCTGGCCAGGAAGCAAAGAGAGGGAAAGGGGGTGGCCGGGTCCCAACATACTCTTCAAGCGCAGGTCCCTAATGACCTACTTCCCCAACTAGACCCCACCTCCTACAGTACGTACTATTCTAATAGCTGAGGACCAAGCCACCAACACAGGAGATTTGGGGGGACATTAAAGATCCATAATAATGTATGTCTTATAGTGTCTCTCAGAACCCAGAATTTCAGGAATGATCTGAAGCCAGGGACAGGATGGCACTGTGGGCGTGGGCTTCTCTTTGGGCCACTCTCTATTTACAGTTCCTTTTGCAGTTTGGCCTCATTCTTCACTAGTTATGGCCTGGTTCCCTCTGCTCCTTGGACCATAAAGGGTAGGATGCGGCCACTCACATTACCAGCTCTGATCCAGCCCAGCTGGTCCTACCTTTAGAAGGGCCCTCAGCTGGAGTAGTCAACAGAGGCCAGCAGGGCAGTCACCTACGGCTGGCAGCTCAACTGCTGAAAGCAGAGGGGAGGTAGGAGGTATCTGGGCAGAGGTTCTGGGCAGACTTCTCAGGGGAAGCAGTGTACTGGCCACGGGCTGAGGATTATGTTTCTACACAGGCTACGTGCTAATCCAAGTGTCAAGCTGGGATTGGCTAGAGGCAAAAGGGGAAGCAGGAATAAAAGGGAGGGTGGCTTTCTTGTGCACTTCCTGTCTGGAACTTAGGC
The DNA here is from genome assembly GCA_004027875.1 of Aplodontia rufa. Taxonomy (NCBI): domain Eukaryota; kingdom Metazoa; phylum Chordata; class Mammalia; order Rodentia; family Aplodontiidae; genus Aplodontia; species Aplodontia rufa. Next base: position 40,319 of record PVKS010017518.1, read on the forward strand.
CAACTCTTTCCATCAGCAGCAGGACTCTGGAGGTTGGCTGGAGGGGGAGAGCAGGGTGTGGAAGATATTCAGGAAATGTATTGAAAGCCATCAAAATGTCCTAGGAGCTATGGCTTGAGCTAAGTAGATATTGGATTTAATCATCGGCACAAAAACAGGTTGAAAGGAAGTTGAATGCAATGTGAGTGGGTTTTGGACTTCTCTGCACCCCAAGTGGCTGAAAGAGTGAGGTGATGGTTGTGATAGTGAAACTGATACTTTGAGGTGCTGGAGAGTCAAGAAACATAGATACCTGCACTGTGGATAGGCCAGAAATAACAGGGGACCTTGTTTAGCCCTGATCCCAGAATAAGTGAAACATTGGATATCTCTATACTTTATTGATTCTGTAAGGGGAAACAGCATCGTTTCTTATGTATGGAAGGAAATGTCAGGAGATAGGATGTGACCTTTGTGAATAGGACCATCAAGGGTGCTGTCCCTGGGAAGAGCTGTCATAAATTGGTGTTGGGAGTGAATTTGATTCCCCGCTCTGCATCCTTCCCATGCTGTACGTGTTGAATTGCTGGGGTCTCCTTTGGTTGCCACTCCTTCTCAAGTCTTTACCCCCTCGCTAACATTTTCAGTACATTTCTTCTTTCGTAGGATCCTTTGGTCTTCAGGTCTTTTTCAACGAGAACTCAGGGGTCCCAGTCTCAAAACCAATCCCACTTGCAGGCAGTGACTGGCTATGACTCACTGGTGGACTCACTTGTCACAGAGACCACGAAAGGGCTTAGGGATTCACCCCAACGTTGGCCCTGGGCTGTGGCTCAGAAAGGGATGTGAGCAGTTAAAGGAGATGATCTGGTACCTACTGAAGCACAGGGAGACAAAAGACGTGGCAGGGCGGCCCCAGGCAGGAGCGCAGACACGAAGCCCAGCATGGCTGGCACGGTGGTGCACACCTGTAATCCCAGTCACTAGGGAGACTGAGGCAGAGGATCACAAGTTCAAGACCAGCCTTAGCACCTTAGTGAGGCCCTGAGCAGCTAAACAAGATCCTGTCTCAAAATAAAAAAATGAAAAAGGGCTGGGGATGTGGTTCTATGGTAAAGCACCCTTGGGTTCTAGCCATGGTACCAAAAACAAAACAAAACAAAAAAAAAAACAAAACAAAATAAAACCCAGTATGGAGGAAATCACATCCCAACAAAACAGGACATCTCTCCCGGATCCCTCTTAAATGAGAGGTATAGAGGCCATTGGTTTGGGCTAAGCTCCTGCACGGCCTAACAGACCAAACCAGCTGGAGTTGCTTGAGCTGAAAGTCCACTTCACCAGGCCAAAACTAAGAAATCAGGAGAGAGAGACGAGACCCAAATCTCCAGACAAGGCCAGGTTTAGCCACCTACATATCCTCTCCACTTAAACCTTTTTTTTTTAAGAGAGAGGGACAGAGAGAGAGAGAGAGAGAGAGAATCAATTTTTATTGAGTTTTTCACATGGCTTTCATTGCTCTGACATTTAATTGTGTAAGTGGGTGCTGGGGTTTGAACCAGCATAC
>PVKS010017519.1:0-41866 GCA_004027875.1 Aplodontia rufa
TACATTTAGATTGTGTAGTCATCACATCTAATTCCAAAACATTTTCATCACCCTAAAAAGAAACTTTATATCCATTAGCAGTCAATCCCCATCTATCCCCTTGTAACTATTAATTTATCATGTCTTTAAAATTTTTTCCTTATACTTGTTAACCTGTGTCAGCAACAACACTAATTCTAGTTTTCAAGCTCCAGTTTTGGTGTTATCTGTCTTCATCTCATGTAAGGAAGATTACTAGATCTTGCTGTTTCCTACTGCTCCCTCCGCCTAGAGCAAGAGCCATGGCCAAGTCCAGTCTGCAGCCTGCTTTTATGAAGTTTTATTGGAATACCACCATGCTCATTCATTTAATGGGTTTCATACAATAATAGCAGAGTTTTAATAGTTATGACAGCTACATATGGACTTCAAGGTTTAAAATACTGTTTGGCCCTTTACAGAAAGTCTGCCTGCTGCTGGTTGGACTCCCCTTTTTAACAGATTGACTTCTGGTTACCTTACATGATTTTAACTCTAACAGATGTTAATTTTTTGAAAATACCACTTTTACCGTGGTTTTAGGCACAGGGCACTGTCTTCACCATAGTTCAGAGTCCAAATAGCTTTGTCATATTTATCCCTTCTGGATTTTGATGCCCATTTTTATCTTGCCATCCTTAATTCCCCAGATGTTCCACTGTATCATATTCTTCATTTGGTTCTGTGTTTGATTGAAGACCCAGCTTTTTGAAGACTTCCCTAACCTTGATCCAAAATGACCTTTTTATTATATTGACGGTGGCATTAAAATGTTCTCTTGGGCTGCAGCGGTGACTCTGCGGTTATGGTGCTTGCCTGGCATGTGCGTGGATGCGAGTTTGAACCCCAGCATCACATACAAAACAAAATGTCGGAGCAACAGAAGCCACATGAAAAACTAAATAAAATTGATTTTCTCTCTCTCATTGTCCCTCTCTCTTAAAAAAAAAAGTTAATTGTTTTATATATAGACAAAATTTTTTCAAATAGATTTTGAGCATTTAAAAACTATTTTGGTTCCAGGTGTGGTGGCACATAACTGTAATTCCAGCCACTCAGGAAGCTGAGACAGGATGCTTGCAAGTTTGAGGCTGGCTTCAACACCTTACCAAGGCCTTAAGCAACTTAGCAAGATGCTGACTCAAAAAATAAAAATGGACTGGGGTTGTGGCTCAGAGAGGTTCAGTCATCAGCACCAAAAATCAGTCAGTCAAAGTATTTTGGGCCTGGTAGTGCAGTACAAACCTGTAAACCCCACTACTCAAGAGGCTAAGGCAGGAGAATAGCAAGTGCTAGGATAGCCTGGGCAATTTAGTGAGACCCTGTCTCAGAAGTTAAAAAGGACTGAGAATGTAGTTTTGTTGTAGAGTACTTGCCTAGCATGCACAGAGCCATGGGTTCAGTCCCCAGTACTGGGGAGGGGGGGGGGGCGGATAAAACAACAACAAAAAACCCTAATTTAGTAAGGCAACTATCTGGGTATGAATGAGCATGTGCCTATCTAATATGTTGTCTAGTTGATATCATTGAGTAAACGTTTTTTTTTTTTTAAAAGAGAGAGGGACAGTGAGACAGACAGAGAAAGGGAGAAAGAACTTTATTTAGTTTTTCACTTGGCCTTAGTTGCTCTAACGCTTAGTTGTGTACGTGGTGCTGGGGTTTGAACCTAGGTCCTCATGCTCGCTAGGCAAGCACCGAAACCGCTGAGCCACCACTCCAGCCCCAGAGTAAACTCATTTTTTTTGGTGGGTTTCATACTATTTTTCTGGTCTTTTGTGTATATATTTAATTTTTGTGATAACTTTATAAGGCATAACTATATTTTACAGAGGGAGGGCTACAAATAGAATTTGGTAACTTGAAATTGCATCTTCAAAATGGCAGAGCCATGTTATACCACAAATCATTAATGACTATGATTTTTAATTAGTTACATTGTAGTATAGAAAAATGTTGCAAAGCCAAAACTTGTAAATTATGTGTAGTATAACTTTTATGCATCATTTAATTTTAAAGATGTTGGAAAAGACTGATTTCCTTATCTTTATGTTATTTTTAGAAACACTTGATTCTTAGCTCAAAGTACTGTTGTAGTTGTTATAAATTCACCTGACATGGCCACCAGTTTAAACCAGCAGGGCAGCTTTTCCTAGTTTCCCAGTCACACAAGTAAAGATAACCTGTGATCATTGGGAATTAATGTTGCACAGTGCTGGTATTGCATTATCATTACACAAATTCTAGTTGAATTAATGTAAATGACAAGCTGTTATTAATGGACAGTGCTGTCTTTGTGTCTTCTAGTCAGGTATCTTTAGCAAGGACCAGCAGCCAGCCACGGTTATATCAGCTGATTTTCTGTTTTGCTCAAAACTGTATTAATCATTTTTTTTTCAAGATTGATGTGACTTTTTTAGGGTTTTAACTTGATATTAATAATTTGATGCTTGTTGGCTAATAAGGAACAGTGGTTTGACAGTGTTCCAGACCATTGTACTAGTAAAAATATATTCCTGATTCTCACTAGTTTCTGTGCAGAAGGAAAAATACACAAATGTATGCATGTCTATATTTCAGGGCTGGTTATGGTAGACACAGGTAGGACTAATACAGAAGAAAGCCTTATTCAGGGTATGAAAGAGAGAAAGATTATATTAGGATCTTATGGAATCAAGTATGAGATGAGGGGTCCTATATGGGTGGGACATAAGATGAGGCAGTCTGACTTGATGATAAACTTATCACCAGAGGTGAGGAGAGTATCATGGATTGGAAGAACAGCATGATGACTAAAAGACGTTAAGGTTAAAAAATGTTTAGTAAATGGCTGCAACATACAGAGTAGTGGGAAGGAATGTTGGAAAGACTTAGGTTTAAGGCTGATTGAAATGTTGGAATCACAGAATGTTTGAGCCTGAAAGGATCTACAAATGTCTAAGTTTCCTGAGTTGGAATTCTGACCCAGAGAAGTTAAGTGACTTTTGCAAGATTATGTAGCTAGGTGGTAACAGGTCTCCTAAAGTCCCACCTAAGTTCAGCTGAGACATCACTATGTGGGTAGTTTGCTGAAATAAGGCTAATCTGGCATGGGCTGATTATTAGGCTGAACACCACTCAGACTGGTTTGGATACTGGTAGAATACTTGAGACTTTGTAAGTAATAAATGTTTAGAATGAGGGTGCTATAAATAAAAACAAGGAGACATATTTGGGCATATTGCAGAGACAAAACTATGGAACAAGAAGTTGTCTCACAGGACTGTTATTTCCACTGTAAACAACTGGTATCCACAGATGTGGGGAAGTGATGAAGAGGTATGGAACTGAATCCAACAGATAGCAGAAAACATTTAGCACCTCTGATTTGGTTCCACTTTCCAAGATTTAAAAAAAAAAAGGCTTCTTTGAAACAGTAGCTAATGAAACAGTTTCTTGCATTCCTGTGGACTTGACTCCACCCATCTCTTAGTTGTCTTCTTAAATTTAAGAACTCCAGCTATCAGTATGAATTAGGGCAGTTTTGATGATAGTAATTTTTTTTTTTAAACTGGGATTGCTATTATACTTTTTAGCAGCCATTTTACAATCTGGTGCTTCACATTTGAGGGCAGTTTACCATAAAGAATAGGCCAAAATAATGTAGGATTTGGAAATGAATAGGATCTTTGATAGGAAAATTTGATGAGACAGTATAAATTCCATTTAAAAAAACAACAAACTCATATTAATAAATACTATTTACTGAGTTATTCTTTGTGCCCAATTGTGTTAGCATTTTATTCACTGAATCCTCATCATGGTCTCTCCACTTTTAAGTGTGAAGATTTAGAGGGAAGACCAAATAAAGACTAAAGTTACATAGGCAAATAAGTGGCAGAGCTTAAGATTAAAGCTCAGATTGGCCTGGCTTCAGAATGCATGTTTTTTTGTTAGTCAGTTGACAGAGAGTAACAATGAAATACTCCTTACTTGGGGAATTTTTATATTGTGCTTAACATGGAAACAATAGGTTTTGTTTTGTTTTGTTTTTAGAGAGAGAGAGAGCATCAGCTTTATTTATGCTTTCATCTGGGTTTTGCTTTTCTGACATTTAGTTGTGTATGTGGTGCTCAGTCCTTGGGCATGCCAGGCAAGCACTGTAACGACTGAGCCACTGTTCTAGTCCCACAATAGGCTTTTTCTTTTTTTTTAAGGACATTTTATTAATCTTTTGTTTCACAGACATAATTGCTATTTGATATTTGAGGACAAATCACTCTAATCAGTGACAATGCTTTTATTTTCCAGGGCTTATTTGGAATCCGAAGTTGCTGTATCTGAGGAATTGATTCAGAAATACAGTAATTCTGCTCTTGGTCATGTGAACTGCACTATAAAAGAACTCAGACGCCTCTTCTTAGTTGATGATTTAGTTGATTCTCTGAAGGTAAGTTTATTTTGCTTTTTATTTTTGACATACCCAGAATTTAATATCAAGAGCTGAGTTATAAAGTTCTGTTTTTCTATACTCAGGTAAATGATTCATTTGTAATGAAATCACATTACTATAGACTTATGCTCAAAAATTCAGCGTCCAATTATATATTTTGGGTGGAAGAAAGGTGCTATTTCTTTTTCAAGAAAAATAAATTATAAATTTATACTTTTGAAAATCATGAATTGAAAATGGGAAAAAATGGTTTTCACTGTAAGAATAAAAAGATTGTATTAGACTTGAGTCTAGCACCTAGTTTTTAAATTTTTATGTGATTTATAAGGTACTTCATTTCATATCTTGAATGCTTCCAGTGTTTATTCTGGAAAATATTTATATTCTAATATGCAACTAATTTTTGGTTGAATTGCTGGAAATTTTTCAGTATGTTTTGTATTTTGCTATATAACTTATATTAGATTCTTACCTTACAAATAAACTCTCCCAAAGTTATGACATGACTCAAAACAATCACTAAACCAGTCATATAACTTGAGCCCCCAAGTATTGTAACCATTGTTTCTCCTTCACGTAGAATTTGTCATTGCTGTTTTGTGTGCTGTTGCCTACGACTCTGCTTAAAACAGACTGAATCCTTTCCAGTCTAAGTCTGAGTAGAAATGTATGGTGGCAATTCTTTTCAAGAGAAAAACTCTAGTTGGCAGTTTTACCAAGCCATGAATGTTAAACCAATAGGATTGGGGCTTTAGACTCAAAATCACAATTTCTTTCTTTCAAATGAGAGAGAAGGTCAGTTTTATTTTATTTTCATCTGGTTTTTGTTTTTAAAAGAGTGTAAGAGAGAGAATCAGTTTTTTTTTCCATCTGACCTTGATTTCTCTGACACTTAGTTGTGTATGTGGTGCTGGGGTTTGACCCAGAGTCCTTGCTCATGCCAGGCAAGCGCTCTACCACTGAGCCAACTCCAGCCCTCAGAACAATAATTCCTGAAGTGGTCAGAATTGTTTTAATGGCTAAAGTGTTTTGTTTTTTAATTTTAGCTTTCATTAAGCTTGTAGATGACACATTATTTTCAGTCTTAACCTTCTCTTATTTTAGACTTGGAACCTAAGTTACTACTGATGTGATATCAGGGGTAAATTACTAGGTTTCCTTTTATTACATACTATACCTCTTTTTGTTTAGAGTGGTTGCATTTAATAATGTTTTGAAATGTCAAACTGTAAATAAAGATTGCAGTTATGTCATTTAGCATGTTTGATTAGTTTCAATACAAAATAAAGATATTTTAGAGTTAAATACAGTAGAACCTTGTATACATGGTCTAGAAGAAACCAGTGCCTATCCACTGAAGTGATAATTAGTATACATAGCTTGACTGCTAGAGTAAAGAACATGGGTGAAAAATCGTCAAGGAGGTACTGGTAAAGGGTTTGTGGGTAGGAATTGAGAAGAAACAGTGTATAAACAGTAATACAGAACTTTGAATAGCAAATGTCTGTCTCTGAATTTGACAGTTAAAGGTTGGGGAAAGGTGACTACAAAGTCCTCATGAAACTTGATAAGAAGAGACATTGCCATGTCTTTATAGGCTATGTTTGCCCAGTGCGGTAGTAAAGGCTAAAGCTATATGTGTATAATCTTTTTCTCAAGGGGAGACCCATTCTTGAAGAAAACTAAAAACAAGTCAGTTGATCAGAATGGCTTTTATATATTCCAGTTTTTACAGGATTTGAGAATAAAGTTTCCATGTATCTTTAATCAAAAGAAAACTTATTCAGAGAAAGTTTATTGTTATCCATTGCATAGTCCTATCTATAGTTTTAGAAAGGTATGGAAATATTTGTCAAAGGCAAGGGGAATAAGAAAATGTTAGGGAAGGCATGATTAGACACTTACGAGGCCTTCTAAATCTGTTTTGCACAGATATTTGAAAATAGAATATGAGGAAATTTTATAAGTAAATTGTGTGGGATAGTTTCTTTTTGCTTTTAAATCTCATTTTAAAATTTCTTTTGAAAAATTGTCGTCTTTTATAAAGCAATTGCTGGGGCTGGAGTGGTGACTCGGCGGTTACAGTGCTTGCCTGGCATTCGCAAGAATGCGAGTTCAAACCCCAGCACCACATACCCAACAAAGTCTCAGAGCCACAAAAAAGGCACATGGAAAACTAAATAAAAATTGTTTCTCTCTTCCTCTGTCTTTTTCACTGTCCCTCCCTCTTAAAAAAAAAAACAAACAACAACAAAAAAAGAATTGCCAGGTGTGGTGATTCATACCTATAATCCCAGCTACGCTAGGATGTGGAGGCAGGAGGATTACAAATTTGAGGCTAACTTAGCAAATTTAGTAAGATCTTGTCCAAAAAAAAAAAAAAAGTAAAAAGGACTGGGGATGAATCTTAAGAGATAGAATACTCCTGGGTATAATCCCAAGTACTGGGAAAAACAAAATTAAAAAGAAAAATTTTAAGCCCTATTTGTTAATTTATGAGGAGGAAACTAAAGTTGATAAATTCTTCCATTGAGTGACATTGTTAATTTAAAACGACACATTTTCTGGAACTCTTTATTTTTATAAATTTTTCTAAAGAATACTTTTTTTTAATATTGAAGAAAAAAAGATCTACATGGGAATTTTAGTTGGTTTTTTTTTCTCCCTAAGGATACTTAAGAGAAAATAAGAAAACTTTTTTGTTTGATGATTTCTCCAGAATGCAGTTCATTTAAGTCTCCAAATAGCAGTTGTTTCATCATGTTGGCACATAATGTTTACCCGACATTAGGTCTTAAAACATGTTGAGGCAAAAGAATATGGTGGGGTTTCTGTGTTTTTCTCCCTGTGCAGAGGTGATGGATGCAAAGCCCTTGGTAATTCAGGTGTATGAAGGGTCTTCCTTGATGAACTTTGTGATTCTAGTACACAAGAATTTGCTCATACCCTTTATTACTAGTGTTCTTGTATATGAATAGTACAGATTCCATCCGTTTGTTTCCACTGAATAAGGGCACTGTATAAATACAGAATTCTTGCTTAAGATCTTTCATATTTAAAAAAGAAGTTGATGGAAAGCTTACTAGAAGTCTTGCCTCTTTATAGAAGTGATAGCATTACCTTTCTAGAGAGATTTCCTGGATATTTACCTCTGTACATGGTCAGACTTATCAGAGTTTTTATTTGGAGAGTGTTTTAAAGAGCAAATGATTTTCCTTCTGGGAGTAAACACAATTTTTTTTTGCTTTTTAGCCACAGTAATTGGTAGAAATCATACTTTTGTACCCTAAAGCAAGCAAAGCAAACAAAATTTTAGTTTTATTTTTAGACTGTTTTACTTCCTTGTGTTCAGATTTTAAATCTGGGGAAAGTTTGCTGATAAATAACCCTGATCTCTCCAGTTTCTAGATGAACTTGTGATCTTGGTTAATAACACTAATTTAAAAACTCAGTATTGCTGACTGGGTGGCGCATCCCTGTGATCCCAGCAGATTGGGAGCCTGAGGCAGGAGGATCACAAGTTCAAAGCCAGCTTTAACAAGATGGTGAGGCCCTGAGCAATTTAGTTGAGACCCTGTCTTAATAAAAAAGAATTAGCCCTAGATAACTAAGTATATATACATTTGTTCTTGAACGTTTGATAATGTTTCCCCCCTCAATTGTAGTTCTATATAATCTAATAAAAAAAATAAAAAGAGCTGGGGATGTGGCTAGTGGTTGAGCGCCCCTGGGTTCATTTCTTGGTACCAAATAAACACATACCCACCCATAAAACAACCACCTCAGGTACCAGCTTTTGATTGGAATTACTTGGATTTTTTTTTTATTTGTAAGTAAGAAAAATGGAAACTTCAAATTTCTAGAAAATGTAGTGGAAATTCATTTAGAAAATATACCTTGTATCAAGCACTGTGACTTAAAATAATAGCTTTTAAACAAAAATTTGAAAGCAGTTTCTCTATAACTTACTGCCTGCATAAATGCAAGACATTTTGGTGTTCTTACATTTATATAATGTACATTTTTAGATTCTGGGTCACAATTACCACTTCTGTTTGCAGCCTTCTCTCAGAAATCAAATTCTAGAGCAAGTCTTGATAGCATGTGAAACTTTCCTTGCCTTTTCTTCCTCCCACCCCAAGCAACATGAGGGAAGAGCTCTTTCAAAGGTGATCAAATAAATAACTCCCGAGGCTCATCAGTCCTGTTACAAAACATGCAGCATGAATTGGTAGGCATCAGTGTGCTGGGAATAGGTTTAAAGGTGGTTGACTTGAGCACAGAAAAATAAGATGTGTTCTGTAGATTTCTTCTTTAAAATTCTTGGAGTGACCATTCCATTTCTATTGATCCTTTGAAATTAACTACAAGCTCCTACATCCTAGAAAAGATGTCATGTGTCCAGAGATCGAGCGATAGTCCATTTCCTAGTCAAATAATCACTGGCAAAATACTTCTATTTCCATTTGTAGAACCTTAGTTCAAACATTTAATAGCATAAAACTTATTGCAGCTAAATGTTTTGACTAGACCTCAGGATTTATTTTAAAAGTTAAATTTCTAAGTAGGTATGGTTCCTTCAAGTGCCAGGCATTAAGTAGAGGGAGGTGAACAATGAAGGGGAAGAAGAAATGTCCTTCAGTAATAAGTGGAGAAAGCTGTGTATGTGTTCCCATCTTAGAGTCTAATGTATATAGTTTGTTAGTTTCTGAGAAGTTGGAAAAAGGCTGGATAACTTTATTTCACCTAGTGATACTTGTCAGCCTTATTATTTGCCATAACCAGCAGGAAACTAGTCTACTTTGTGAAACATTGATGAGATTTAAAAGATAAGATAGTTGAACGAATTTAAATCTATCTAAAGTTTAATTCATTTTCTGAGATTAATCTGTATAAGGGATCCTTGATAAGGATCTCAGTTTAAAACAGTGGTTCTCAGTCTTGGCTACACATTGGTATCACCTGGAGAGCTATAAAATTTATAATAACTGGGAAGATGGGGGTTCCCATCCCCTGAAATTGATTTTTCTCTAGGGATACTGCTGGGAGAATTGCTGTTTTGGAAAATTGTGGCATAAAGCTATAAACATGGGTTAATCCCCCATCCCACTCCCATGTTAAAATTATCATAGTCCCTACAGGGTTCAGCTTTGGGGACAATTAAGAGAGGATACAAACTTTATTAGGTATTTACTGCATCTTGAAAACCCAAATTCCAAGAAATCATCTAACAATTTTACTTACTAGGAACCAAGACTGGGTGTTTTCTGCACAGGTTCTTATTTTTCAGTAATGTGGCTTTGGATGATGAAGATTAGATTTTGTATGGTAGTAGTTCTGTAACTTCCATCGAAAAATTATACGAAAATTTTAGCTATATTTTCGTGATATGCTGCTATAATGTTCTAGGATGCAATCTTAAATCTGAAAGTGAGCAAAAGGCCTGAGTTCCAGAAACAGCATTTTTATTTTTTTAAATAGAGGAAGAAAATTAATTTTATTTATTTTTTCATCTGGTTTTTGTTTCTCTGACACTTAGTTGTGTATGTGGTGCTAGGGTTTGAACCCAGTTCCTTGCACAGGCCAGGCAAGTGCTCCAACTGCTGAGCCACTGCTCCAGCCCCTAATGCAGCTGTTAAGGTACACATTTTGACAGTTTCCTCTGAGGTTTCTTTGGCTTGCAGGAAAATTAAAAAGGAAATGAACTGGTAAAGGAATTGATGTAAAGATGATTACTAACTAATGAATGAGTCTGAAGAGTTAAGAACTGTGAAAATTAAGAATGAAGAAAAATTCTGAAATTATAAGAATTGCCAAAATAATATCTGAAATTGTTAATGTTTCCATCTCGTTTTCTTTAAACATCCCCCCTTCTCCCCTCAATTGAGATTTCATAACTCTGCAGCGCTCTAAATCAGTTGTGTGATATTTAAATACCTTATTCCCCCAGAAGAAAGACAAATAAGACGTCTGTCCTTGCCCTGTTTCATTGTTTCTTAGATCTTCGTTTCATTTTGTGTCTCTTTCCTGTATTCTAATACTACCCAAAGGAGAGGTGAGTTTTGACTCCCACAGTTAATACATTTTGCTGTAGTATTTGCAGTGAGATAGCCTAGAATTTGTCACTCCAAAATGCTTCTTTAAAGTTGTGTTTATTGAATTATTTTTCTGCCTCATTGCACAGTTTTTATGGATTCCCACTAATATTGGTTATTCTGTAGGTGACTTGTAGAACAGAGCAGGTTCTGGAGTCAGATATACCTGAGATCACCGTGATCTGTGTCTTAACTAAAGCTTTCTTAATCTTTCTGTCTTGTCTCTTTGAGAGAGAGAATAACAGTATTTTAACATTCGGGGTTAATTATAAGTTAGCCGACCCATGTAAAGCACACCAACTATCTTGTAGTTAATTTTTAAAGAGAGAAGGACAGTGAGAGAGACAATTTTTATTGAATTTTTCACATGGCTTTCGTTGCTCTGACGCTTAGTTGCGTACGTGGTGCTGGGGTTTGAACCCGTGTACTTGTGCATGCCAGGCAAGCGCCGTAACCGCCGAGCCACCACTCCAGCCCCAATGTTTTTTTTTTTTTTTTAAGTCACTTTTGTTGTTGTGTAAAAGTTTCAGTAATTATTCAAACTGTAAAATGCTTTTTTTTTTTTTTAAGACAGAATCAACTTTAGTTTTTTATCCAGCCCTCATTGCTCAGACACTTTGTTGTGTACATGGTGGTAGGGTTTGAACTCATGTACCTGCGCATGCCAGGCAAGCGCCGTAAGCCCTGAGCCACACTGCTCCAGCCCCTGGAATGCTTACTGGCACCCACTTTTTCTTTTGATGCTGTATTCTCTGGAAACCCTTATCCATTGTTTTTGTTTTGGAACCACAAGTGTTAAATTCTCTCCAAATGTAGCTCCAACATTTAAAACTTATGGATAGCACATTAAAAATGTATATTTCTGGTTTCTTATGGGAATATTTGGCAACATTGGCCTAGAATACTTGGTTGTCCACAAGTATATGGAGCTGACTGGGAGGTATCTCCTTGATAAGGAGAGTGCTTATGTATCTTTGCCTCATTCCTTATCCAGTCTTCCTTGTGCGTCTTTGTTACTTTTCTGGCCCCCAAGACATTTGAGCATCTGCTATTCTTTATCTCTGGTTAGCCTAGCTTTTATAAAGTGTCCTCACAGTGGCAAGTAACGTTTAAACACTTTGGATGACCTAGGTGTGAAGTCTTGAGCTTCTCTCCTTGTGCAGTTGGAGTGTAGCCTTGTCAGTGACTGTAATGATCAAATTGGTAGCACACACAAAGATAAAAATAAGCCCTATCTGAATTCTGTCGTAATAGAGGTATCTGTGTGGTTAAAATAATTTCCTCTAAAATGTGGAAGGTGGACTGTTTCCATTTATACTTATGGATGATGGTGGATGAAAATAATGAGGTCTATAGTGAATTAGCCTAGATGCTAAAGTTAGTTGTATCTAGCTTCTGCAAAACTATGTGAGAGGGAAAAGTGATAATAGCTATTCTTCAAACTTCCACCAGAGGCTTGACAGCTAGATAAGAATAGGGAGGCATTTTTATTCTTTTCAGTTGACAGAAGTTAAGAATGCCTGGCATTTTCACTTAAATATTAATTAAAATTGGTTGTAGGGTGATCAGAGTGTTACTCTTGGTAGAACTGACACTTTGTTGAGAAATCCAGAGGGCCTTCCTAACCAGAAGTGTACTTACTAGAATTTGAACACCTTAATGCTCAGTGTCCAGCTCATAGTAGGCAGCTTCTGTTGAATGAATGAATGTGGCAAAAGATACACTTCAGATCAGGTGTAGAAACAATCACCTGCTTTGCCCCATATGCAGTTTTGTACAGCCTAGGAGCTAAGAATGGTGGCTTATATTTTTAAAGGGTTGCAAAAAGAATAACAATACAAAGAAAAGCATGAACTAGAGACTCTATGAGGCCCATAAAACCTAAAGTGTTTGCTCTTTGGCTCATTACAGAAAAAGTTTGCTGGTTTCTAGTTTAGCTAATGGAGAGTGCTAACCCTACTGTCCATTTACACTGTGCTAAGCACACCACAATCATCACTGTTGATGGCACCATTGCAATATGCTTGTTGTCTACTGAACAGGTTAGAGTGATTACCAGATTCAGGAAGACTTTAAATTAGGAGGCACCGTAATTGTGGATGAATATTTAATAAAATTCAGACTGACTTGTGCTTATAAGTCTTTTAGAACTATTGTGAACATGTCATTGAACCTTTGTATCATATCATCTTGCAATTTTAGAACTGGAAAACTTTCAGGTCTTGTCTAACCATAAAGTATGGAGAGGAAAGGAAATAAAGGACTTCTTCAAATGAAATTGCTTTTTAGAAGCAGAGCCTTTAAACACATACTACTTCACTTGATCTCAGATTTTGAGGCCAAGAATACTAAAAGTGGAGTTTTGGCAGTTTGTTGCAGTCTCCAGCCTTTGGAAGGGACAGTGGAATCCATGCTATAATCTGACATCAGACACATTGTTAAACCTTGATATCTTCTAGTGTCTGTAACTATCTCTCATAAGGTTAAGAGGGATGAAGGGGTTTATATTTGTAAAATTGTAAAGCATATATCTCAGTATCTGTTAAAGGTGGCAATGATTAAAACAATGGTCAGTTTTTGTTTGTTTGTTTTTTTTTAAAGAGAGGGTTGGTGAGAAAGAATTTTTATTTTTCTATCTGGACTTCGTTTCTCCAACATTTAGTTGTGTACATGGTGCTGGGGTTCAAACTCTAGTCCTTGCACATGCCAGGCAAGTGCTTAAACCACTGAGCCATTGCTTCAGCCTGGTCAATTTTATTAATAGGTATAAAAGTTTGAGGAGTCCTCCTTCCCAGGGCTAATTATGGCTCTTAAACATTTATCACTGGGTAGAAAGTGCCTAATCCTTTATTCTAGAGGTAATATTTTGGTCTATCTCTAGTTTCCCAGATAAGTACCCCCTGTCCCATTGTTGCTTATCAGATACCTGAGGTTTTAATGTCAGAATTGTTAAGCTCAGGTATATATATCTTGAAGCTCTTTTGTTAGTATTTTAAAGCCAATTTTAATAGTTAACACCTTTCAGTTTTCTTATCTAAAAGCTAAATAACTTAGAATTGGAGGGGTAAGTGGCACTTTTTCTGATCTCAGAGGAAACAGAACAACTACTTTGTATTATGGTAGAAAAGAAAGAAAAATCTGTGGGTTAAGTTACCCGGTCTGTGTTTTCAAGGTATATGCTATACCTTGACTGGCATTTTAGATGATGCTTTTTGGGAAAAGCTTAGTTATAAAACTTCACTTGAATTATGTTTATAATAGGCTGTTGTTTTCTTATAGTTTGCAGTGTTGATGTGGGTATTTACCTATGTTGGTGCCTTGTTCAATGGTCTGACACTACTGATTTTGGGTAAGTCTACAAAACCAGTGGAATGAAAAATTGCAATGCAAGGAGCTTAAAGAAGATGTGAATTTGAGGTTGTGATCTCTTTAAATAGGTGAATACATATCATGTTTATTGAAATGCTGCTTTAGTTCTTGAAGACTGTTCCAACTAAAAGAAACCAGAAAATGTATACCCTTACCCGATGGTACAGTCACAAATCTGATCAGGAATGCCTGTATTTAAAAACACCTGCATGCTATAATTTGAAAGTAGGCGTAGTTCCTGCAGCCTCACTCAGTTAATTTGTTTCTCTGCAGTGGCTCCTTAGTATGTATTTGTTCATTCATCAGGAACACTGCCTTGATTGAGTGTTGCCAGTTTGATAGTTTAATATTTGTTCCCTAAATCATTCCACTCCTTAAAAGTTTTGAATTTCTTTTTCAGCTCTGATTTCACTTTTCAGTGTTCCTGTTATCTATGAACGGCATCAGGTAATTTCTTAATCATAATTTCAGAATACAGAGCTCACTTCAAAACCTTACAAAGCCTTTAATTTTTTGGTTCATAGTAATAATATGTTAGCAATGGTAATTTTCTAATAATCCCTTTTATTTCCTCTTTCAGGCACAGATTGATCACTACCTAGGGCTTGCAAATAAGAATGTTAAAGATGCTATGGCTAAGTACGTATAACCTGCATCTTTTTTCCTTCCAAGGATGAATACTGCAGTATTTCTATATTATAGGCATAATGAGTAGCAAATCTCCATCAGTGTGACAATTGACAAAAGAACCCCAACCCACATTTAATTTCAAGTTTTACTCTGTATTTAGGCATTGTTTAAATCTAAACAATTTTGCAAAGTAGCAAAATTACAGTAAGTTGGCACCCTTCGGACTTCCTTTTTTATATAAGCTAAATAATATGCAAGTAGTTCTTAAAACATAGCATTTTATAAAGCAGAAAATATTTACCTTGACTGTTTTTTCTCTTTTCCTTTGTAGAATCCAAGCAAAAATTCCTGGATTAAAGCGCAAAGCTGAATGAAAAAGCCCAAAATCATTAACAGTAGTTCATCTTTAAAGGGGATATTCATTTGATTACACGGGGGAGGGTCAGGGAAGAACGAAGCCTTGACATAACAGTGCAGTTTCACAGATCTTTATTTTTAGCAATGCACTGTTTGAGGAAAAATTACCTGTCTTGACTGCCATGTGTTCATCATCTTAAGTATTGTAAGCTGCTATGTATGGATTTAAATCGTATCATACTTGTTTTTCCTGTATGAGGCACTGGTGAATAAAAAGTGATCTGAGAAAGCTGTATATTACACTTTGTTGCAGGTAGTCTTGCTGTATTTTGGGGAAGTTGCAGAGAAGGTGGAGCTGAAAAAAACCCTTTTCACAGTTTGTGCACTGTGTATGGTCTGTGTAGATTGATGCAGATTTTCTGAAATAAAACGTTTAGATGAGATCATACCACGAAAGCAAGAATGAAAAAACTTTGCCTTTCTGGTATGTTCTAGGTGTATTGTGAATTTTACTGTTATATTAATTGCCAATATAAGTAAATATAGATTATATATCTATATATTGTGTTTCACAAAGCTTAGACCTTTACCTTCTGGCTGCCCCACAGTGCTTGATATTTCAGTCATTGGTTATACATGTGTAGTTCCAAAGCACATAAGCTAGAAAAAGAAAATACATTTCTAGGAGCACTACCATCTGTTTTCAACTTGAAACAATGCCACACACATAGAACTCCAAAATAAACTTCACTGCACAGACTTACTGTAGTTAATTTTGTCATAAACTCTGGGTCTATGGACTGAATCTAATACTTACAAAAATGTTGTTTGCAAATATCAAACATTGTTATGCAAGAAATTATAAAATGAAGACTTATACCATTGTGGTTTAAGCTGTACTAAACTAAATCTGTGGAATGCATTGTGAACTGTAAAAGTATCAATAAAGCTTATAGAATTAAAATGTGTCCGTAATTTTGGTTTCATGATAGTACAACAAACAGGTTTAATGTGTACACAGAGGATAGACTGTTAAAGGTCAAAGAAGATGTTTACATAATCAAATTTATTTGACACCAAAATGTTTTATGCTTTGAAAATAAATTCATGCACCAATATTTCAACATGTAGTAGAATACAGTGCAGGATTTGTGAACATACATAAAATTATACCATATAAATGTTTACAAATAAAATTTAAGAAGTTTTCTTGACAGACACTGTTGCTGTTTAAATAGTTGTACATATCAGTTCATTTTTTTTGTACACATGATTATTTGAAAACAAGATCCCATTCAGTATGAAAGGTCATAGTACAATATAGGCAGACATGGTTACCACTCAGCATCACCAGTCACGTGGTTACAGATAACAATTAGAACTGCATAGGGACTCTACGGTGGGCCCAACAGCCTATTAGTGGATTAATGTAAGGCATTAATAAATTGGCATATAGAAATAGCTTAATGAGTTATCTAATCCATTTACAATGCTGAAGCACTTCTGTGGCAAATGTCAACCAGTTCTTCAATTGAAAATGCTTCATTTCCCCTGTTCTCTAAACTGACAACTGCAAATAGCCAGGAACTGAAGTTCCAGAATTTTGGTGCACTGACTGGAGGACTAGTTGGTATCTGTACTTAAGAGCCACCTTTCCTCTCAGTGAGTGCTATCAGCCCCATCCAACGGTTAGTGGTTGGCTACATAGAATTGTGACTTGAGGGCCTTCAGGGATGGCTTCAGTTAATATTTTCCAAGCATTCGGTTAGACAACCACCTCAGGAACTCTGCTAAAATTAGAAATTTGTTCTGCAGAATTTAAAATCTAAACTTACATAGTTTACCCAAAGCAAATCGGTGGAGTCACTTCAACCCCACTCTGGCAGTGGTAAACCAGGGTGTACCCTCAAGTTACCTAATGCAGTACCACGTTAGGATTTAACGAGACAAATGAGCTCACCTCTTGGTCGTGCTTGAATTTTTGTTTTGTTTTTGTTTTCCTTTTCTGCTTTGTAATAGAGGTTTGTTTTGTTTGATTTCTAGTTTGGATTTTGTAGATTTGGCACTAACATAATAAATATCCATTCTACCCCATACTGAACTTAAGTTCCTTTGCTGCTCACCTTCCTTACAACCAGTATTTCCCAAGCAGGTAACTGATGTCTCTTACAAAGCGTTGACAAACACAGGACATGGGTGTGAATATGAATATGAATCTGCTAAGGGTCCCGTAGCCCTCCTCAGTTTTGAAGTTTTAGCACCGTATTTAGAAAGGAGATAAACTTTGTGGGAGGTGAGACAGCCCATATACTGGAAACTTTCAAAGGCACTTAATGGATATAAAACTGCAAATGAAACGTTACAAAAATTAAGTTTCTCTTGTTTATAACATGGCTCATTTGGTTTTGAAAGCTAAATGTGGAGAACAGGCTATTTCTAGTACTTAACTGCATCTAACTTAAGCAGTGTTCAACTTATTTGTAAAAATGATCACTCTTAAAGTATGTATCATAGAAACAATAGCAAAACATCTTTTGTAAAAGTTTTGATGCAAATTAAAAGCTACATATTGGTTAGGGTAACTGAGGTTTTAAATTTTGTCATTGGGCTACCTTTTCAGGATTTCTTTGTCAATGTAGTTAGTATGTGTAGTTTCGAATCTCACAGAGAGAGCCAGCAGTCTTTACATTTTACCTTTCCTCTTGGCATCACAGTTTTGGAGAGTCCAGATCATGGGTGCAGTCACACACCTTCACTAGCATTTGGAGCTTGTGCGTCCCCGCTGCATCATAGGCATTTCCAGCAGTGTAGTGTTGAGGAGGTGCCTTCACACTCCCCTGCATGTGCTGGGTGGTAGCAGTAGCAGCAGTAACTATTGTAGGAGGTTTCCGGCATTTACAGACATCGCCACACAAATACACTGAAAAAAGAGACCAAGCATTCATTTCTGTATGGCTGGACAATATGGGACGGCAAAAAAAGAATCCTGCCAAGTGCTTGAGAAAGAAGCTCAGGTGATGCGTTGACTATTTTATTTTCAAAACAAAGAATCTTGACGCCAAGTAAGACAACAAAGAATCTTGATGCCAAGTAAGACAACAACTGCTTTTTTATTCATTTTTTAAATTCTTTTTATGGCTCTTTTTAAAAAAATGGGTGTTCTTTTGTTTGTTGGTTTGCTGAATGTGGTAAGAACTTTTGGCAATCTGACTTTGCACTCTTTCTCCTGCTACTGTTTGTTGGAAAGGTTTTTTTTTTTGTTTTTTTTTTTTTTTTTAATCAACGCCACTTGAGTTGGAGAGCCCTTTTGAAAGTTTAACACAGAGCCAAGGACCACAGTGACTTCAAAGGCCTACAGGCCCTGCATTTTAAAGGTGACTTCTAAAGTCACCTTGTACAGGAAACAAGTTGCCCATCTCCTGCACTGGGGTGACCAATTCACTCATGTCTCTTATTCTAGCTTGTTCAGTCTAACTGACGCTCTGAATGGTTGTTCACACTCCATAGTGTCAATACTACCTCAAGGGTTCTAAGTGCCAGCAATAGTTGGCACAGCAAAGTAGAGATGGAAGCTCATAGGCAAGCATCAGAAAGCCTCCTTGGTGCCATGTTCTATGCAATGCTTTTGGGTGGGAAGTGGACTGAAATTTTCTCTAGGTACCTTTCTCATAACCTAACTCAGACCATTAAAAATAACAGAATGCTCATGTTCCATATCCCCTTAAGAGTTTTGCTTGGGCTGAATGGAAACTTAACATTCATGCTGCAAGAAAGCCTTATGACATCAGATGTAGAGAAACTTGAGGTTAGAATGACCTAGTCCTGTTTCATAAGAAAGATGCTTGGTGGACAGAAGAAAGCTGCCTACTCTGAAGGGCCTAAGAGGCTCACACCATCTGCAGAGCGGGCTTTTTCCACCATGCCTCATGCAAACCACGTGCCTGTTTCACACTAAGATTAAAAGCTGCCCTAGTTTGTAGTGTACATAGCTAGTTGGGGTTCTCCAGCACTGGGCCTTTGAATTACCTCTTACCTGGTTTCATGTCAGATTGGGCTAGCACTTTCCCAGCTTGTTTCTTAGGATAACCAAGGTGCAGTGTTATATTTTTAAACTTCACTTGGCTGTGGATCACATATCTCAAGGACACTGGTGACTAGGAGTTCTTAATAAACGGATGAATTTCCATTCTTAATAAACGGATGAATTTCCATTCATCCGTTGTCCAGCCATCTTGGGTCTCTCGTCTCTGCCCCATCCCTCAGCAATTCTCAGAGTAACTGTCACATGACAGATTTGGGTTGACTGTCCCAGAAACTGAATGCCTTATAGTTCGGAAATCCTTGTTTTCATTAGGAATCCTGGAATTTCCCATGTCCCTGGCAGGGCCTGGCCAGCAGGACCCTGAGGTGCGGAGGGAGAGAACCCAGTCCTGAAGAATTGGGACTAGATTAACCAGGTTATTACCTGCAGTCATCTCCTCCAGTGCTGACCACATATTTGTCATCATAAGAGAAACGGATGTTTGTCACATGAGCAGAGTGACCAAAGTAACGTTTATGTTTGGCCTGTAAGCAAAAGCAAATGGAGAGAGCTAAGAGATCCTGCTCTGCCTGGCACTTACAGCACAATTTCAGGATTCTCATACCCCACCCCTCCAGAACCTTCTGCACCCTGTGGATTCCCATTTGGTCTGACATCTTAGCCAGCCTTTTGCTGGCTTTCCTGTCTCATTCTTGCTCCACTTGTGGCCACTTTGTCCACCCTCCATAATTCCTTCTCCCAGGTTCCAGAGAGATGAAAAGGTCACCAAATCTCCACAGGGCTGAGAGAAGATGCCTCTCTCTCCCAGATAGCCACCTAGATGTGGCCACTCTGTCCCCCAGACTGCAGAAGAGCAAAGAGCCCAGAAGCAGTGCAGGGAGATTACTCAGGAAGACTCACAAATTTTTCTGTGCATGGAAAATCAAACAGCTTCACCAGCCCAAAATCATCTCCTGTGACAATGTTCAGGCCAGCATGTGTCACACATGCACAGTTGACATCAGCCTTGTCTGCATTTCTTGGCCAAATGCCAATGACTTCGTCTCCTAGAATGCTATTCAACAGGAAGAGGTGTTAGGAAGAAGATACACGAGAAAGTCCTATGGTCTGTCAATCCCCTCCCAGGGTTAAGAGAAGAGTGATGTTTTGCTTAATTCAGTATGGTCATGTGGCTCTTCTGTCAAAGCATCCACCCCCTCTCCTTCTGTACTCTTGTCACCTTATACTGTTACTCCTCTACCTCATTTCCCCATACTCCAGAAAGAAAAGTTACCACCATCCTTGATTCTGTCACTCTTCCCTGTAGTCCTGACTATGTAAATGATAGGGAGAATGGTGGGAGGGGCTTCCTCAGCCTCAAAGGTTGGAATCTCGTCCCTTCAATTGGCCAGGCATCGTTTCTTATCTTGCTGAATAGCAATTCTAGCCCTCCCATTCCTGGCCCCTGGTGACTTCACTGTGTACCGGGGCTTGGCCAAGAGACAGGAAATGGTTGCCCTTTGAACTTCCTAAATGGGATTAGGACTTGTAGGAGTGAATACACACAAAAAAAATGACTCCACTTTCAAAAGCCAAGATCAGATCAAGCCACTGGCCTAAACCATTGCCAAGAAACTTCCTACCCTGACCCCCAGAAGAAGAGAGGCTCTGCCTCTGAGCTTCTGCAGATCCTGGCCATCATAAACTCGGTGGCAGAGCCTGGGACTCCCTTGTGACCTCTTCCTCAAGAAGTGTTTCCTTCATTTACCTTGTCCAGGAAGCCCAGGTGATCTTCTCAATGACCATGGCTTCAGTTACCTGCTTCCCTAAGGGGACCTCATGTACCTGGCGCTTATAGGCTCCTGTTGACACCTGCAAGTGGAAGGGAACCCATGTTCATCAGCTTTCTCAGTCCAAAAGACTTCCCTTTCAGTGTGCTGTTCTTCTGAAACCAAGCCCAGCCTCTGTATCCATGCGGCTGTTCTCAAAATCCAAGCTCAGCTCCAGGCCACAAAGCCCAGTACCATCCCATAGCAAAATTCAGAGCACAGAAACATTTTCTGTTTCCCAAAGCCTAAGGCAGCGGTTCTCCAAGTGGTGCTGACCAGCAGCATCAGCATTGTCAGGAAATTTGTTAGAAATGCAAATTTTCAGGCGCCACACCAGACCTGCCAAATCAGCCATCAAGGGTGGGGCTCAGCAGTCTAACAAAGCCTCCACATGGTTCTGAAACACAGGCATCCCTGTCCTCAGAGAACCTGTGGCACAGAGGTAAGGCAAGTTTTCTCAAGGACAGCAGCAGAAGGTGATTTTTGAATTATCTATACCTGACCCTTGCTTCTGTAGGAGTCTTCTAAAGGAAACTGACCACCTTCTTCCACAGTCAAGGTCATCTGCCAGTATCTGCTGTTCAATGGCCACTGCCTACATCTTTAGCCCCCTTCCCTTGCTCTCCCAGGTGCCTCTACCCCAGCTGCCCAGGCTTTCCTTCTGTTCATGAAATAAGCAGAGATCTTTCCTACCCCAGGGCTTTCATGCAGATGGCCTGGAACAGTCTTTCCATCCCTCCGTTAGCTAACTCCTACACATCCTACAGACCTCCACTTAAACCTCAATCGTTCAGACAGGAAGTGAACCTAAATTCAGCACCTTGTTAAATGCTCCTCAGCACTCTCAGAATGCAATCACACTTGTAATTACATGTGTATTTTGTGATTGTTTACTGCTGTTTTCTCCATGATAGATCAAGTTCTAGGAGACAGACCAAGCCCATTTTTTCTATTCAAATACATAGCATAGTGCCTAGTTCAGTAAATATTTGATGAATGAATGAATGCATCCTTTTTCCTTTCACTGTGAATACCCAACTTCAGGCTCATAAATACATGATATTTGTTGAATGCTAGAGAAACCTTTCTTTTGATTTTAACTGTCAGTTCCCAAGAGTGGGACCTCTCTCAATTTCAATTCCACCTCGCTGGTCATCTCCCTGGGGACCCAATGATGAGTTCTTATTCCAGGTCCACTGTCAATCCAGGTCCCAAGTGTTGAGGGGCTATATTACCCAGGAGATTTTAGAAATTAAGTGATATAAGCCTTAGTGCAGCTTATATCCTTATATCCTAGGAATTAGGAAGTTTTGAAGGGGAAGTGGTGAGGGGAGGTTAAGGAGGATTAGGGCAAGTGTTTCCTGCTTTTTTTTTTTAACTGAAGAATAACTCTCTTTAAATTTTATTTCTTCTAAATTTCTCTAAGCCTCTGTTTCTACATTTGTAAAACAGAGGAAAAAGTAGCAGTACTTAAATTTTTCCTGTGAAGAGTAAGTTAGCACTCAACTAATATACGCCATTATTATTATGATTATTTCTGGTTGCCCATGACATGAGTGAACCCCAGGCGTACCTGAATGTATTTGCTATCCGCAGAAAAATCCATCTGAATGACAAAGCTTGGAATATCTTTGCAGTAGCCAATGCGGTTCAGACTTGTGCCCTGAGTGAGGTCATAGAAGTCAACTGTGTGCTCGGAAGAACCAACAGCTAAGAATCGGTTGTCTGGGCTGACTCTAGAAAAAGCAATCCAAGAGCATGGCCCATGAGAAGGCTTCTTGGGGCTGATCAGGCACGGAGGCTGTTCTTCAACAGGTCTCCCATGCCCAAAGGCAGTGATATCCTCTTTGTGTCCCCTCATGTGGGCAGCTTCTCCTTATATTCTATGGAATTCAACAATTTTCTGGCTCAAATCCCATAGAAGGAAATGGTTGGATGCAGCTTTTGGTACAGTTTCTTACAGTAGCTTACAAGTAGTTGTACCACACTTGTGGAGATTAGCAAGATGTCCAGGAATGAATGTGTGAGGGGATATGCTTTCATGGCTTGTGAAAGTGGTCCTCTCACAGCCAGGTTCTTCATTCCGGCCACAGCCCTTCTGGAAGGAAACCCATTGGGAAGAGAACACTCACCTTCTGCGTGCTCAGACGGCCCCCTTACGTACCTAATATCTTGTATGGCAGATCTCCTGTCTCGTTTTTTTCCCCAAACTTTCAAGCTGTTCACCAACAAGATGACAAACTCTCCATTCTTCATGCCGATGGCCACCATCTCCCCATCAGGGCTGTAGGCTGCACACCTGGCTGCATGGCCCAGGTTCACCTTGTTTAGCAGCTTCTACAATGGTACAAGGAGTCACCTGAGCCCTTGCTGCTACTGCTGGTCTCCAGGGAGAATCCTGCACCAGGCCAGAGGGGTCAGGCTGCCCCTGCTGCCACTATAGGCCACCACACCTCCTGCTTCTCATAGTAAATGTCCCTGAGCAGCCAAGGGAACAGCATGTTTTGACTACAGCACCTTGGGGGATGGGATGCTTTAGGGCAGGGTTTGGCAGACTTTCTGTAAACTTGGGTATTCAGTACTTCAGACTGTAAGCCACATGCTCTGTTAGAACCTCTCAACTCTGCCTTGCAGTACAAAAGCAACTGATGCTAATATGTAAGCAAATGAGAGAGGCTTAACTAGAAATGGGTCGCTGGCCAGATTTGGCTGTTGGCCCATAGAAGGCCAACCTCTCTTAGGGGAAAGAAAGTGAGCTTCAGCACCTGCTAGAACAAATCCTGTACTCTGGTTGTCACTTACTAGCGGGTGTGTATGGGTAAGTCACTTCCCAGGTTTCCCATTTACAAAGAAATGATGTTAGCATTGGTCTTGGAAGGTTGTTCTGAACCCTAACAATAGTACACATGAAGCACCTGGTGCGTAACGTGCTCAATAAACAATAGCTGTTACTTTAAAACAGGAAAATGACAACCACATTTATGCATTGACCTTGGTACTAAAAAAAATAAGACAAATATTTACTTGCCATTTTGAAATAAAATCAGTTATTTTAGTTATTAGAACTTAAGTCCTTGTTTTGGACTAGACCAAGTGGGAAACATTTTGTTCCCTTAAACTACCCTTTGCTATTTTAATTTTGCCTCAGGTGAACTGTAAAATTGTTTTTTCCAAGTTCTAAGAGAAACCTTCTTATGATTTTGATGGAAATACAATAGCCTATTTGGGAACACTTGATATTTTAAATCGTTTTTAGTTTCCCATCCAGGGAAGCTGATTTGTCTTTTTTTTTTTTTTTTTTTAGGTTTTGTGGGTTCTTCTGTATCAAGAGCATAATCATTCTCAATGAGATTATTCCTGCACTATGAAAAGTTCATAGATGGATACACAGCTACAAGATGGACAGGGTGTGTGAGGGGACTTCCTTTATCATTAGGCTAACATAATTGCTGGCTTCTGGTTGCTTCAGCCTGTCCCCTACCTCTGACTTGACACCAGTCCCCTTCTCACTCTGCTCCCACTTGTGGGGTTCTGAGCCAGGCCGAGAGGGGCTCTCACCTTGTCAGCCAGGTCCCAGATCCGGGCTGTGCCATCATTGCTGGCAGAGATGAAGATGTCCTTGGAGGGATGTGTGGCTAGACCCCAGATCTCCCCCTCCATGTGTCCATCAATCAGGATGTTGGAAGCAGCATTTTTCTCTCCAACTTCAATTATTTCTCCATCTTTGGTTCCTACTAAAATTTTTCCCTGTTGTAATCAAAATACTATTAGAAAAAGGACACCTTCATGATTCCATTCATACAGGTACCTAGAAAGGTCAAATCCACAGAGACAGAAAGCAGAACAGGGTTGGCAAGGGCTGGAGGGGGCTGGGAAGAGGAGCTGGGGTTGAATTGGAACAGAGCTTCAGTAGACAAAAAGTTTTGTGGATGGATGGCTGCAGAACAAAGTAAATGGACAATGTCACCAGACTGTATACTTTGAAATGGCTAAAATAGTTTTATGTATATTTTTCCCCAATAAAAATTTTTTTCAAACAACTATTAGAGAAACTTTGGAAAGTTGCTTCGCTGTGTTGCTATTAAAATAGGAAAAGCTGAGAGGTAATTTATTTTTAACAACTAAACTGTTCCCATAAGTGACTTCCTCCATGTTCTTGCTTTGCCTGTTCTTCATCAACTACCTTAGGTAGGTTGAGCCCAGAGTCCCCATCATCCAACTGCTGCTAAAACATTCCAGGGACTACAGCAAGCTCACAAAAGGCGGGGCAGCCAATCTTTGTTCTTGGACAGCTCACTCTTAGTAAGTTCTTCCTTCCACCAAATCTACTTCCTGACAACTTCCTGGTTCTGGGCCTACTCCTGCCTACATCTGCCTAATTACTCTTCCAGATGATTGTCACTTAACTTTCAAAACAAAATCTCCAGTTTTGAAGTATGTGGACTCCAAGTCAGGTTTGCCTTTCTCATGAAAAACATCTAGAAAGCAAATCCTTAGGCTGATACCAATTCAAAAATATTAACATGGGGGGCTGGAGTGGTGGCTAAGCGGTTAGTTACACGCTGGCCTGGCATGCGCAAGGATGCAGGTTTGAACCCCAGCACCATGTACACAACTAAGTGTGAGAGCAATGAGAGCCACATGGAAACCTAAATAAAATTGATTCTTTTTCTCTCACTGTCCCTCTCTTTAAAAAACAAATATATGTATATATATATATATAGAAATAGATAGACAGGGCTATTAAATTGAGGCTAAATTATTTGTTTATAAGTACATCAAATCTCCTGGGGGAATTTCAAAAAGAAGAAAGAAAGGAAAACACAGGTTGAAGCTGCACCCCAGGGATTCCGATTCAGCAGCTCAGATGCTTTTGATACTCAGCCAAAGTATGAGTTGAAAACCAATCAGTGGCCTTGAGTCAGTTTGGCCCCAACATTCCCCCTACTGAACTTATAAGCTACCTAGACATGAGCGGATTATTTAATTCCTCAGTTTGTAAGAATCGTATCTACAATAGCATCTTTTGAATGAGGCCAAGTGTGACGAGGGCGCTAATGGATGACACAAAGTCCCCACAACAATGGTGGGTGTGTGAAGGTTAAGAAACACACCCAGGGTCACCCAGCCAGCTCTTCCTGGGGAAGTCACCATTTACCTAGGTCCATCTGACTCTTGCTAAGCTATCACCCTACTACAGTAATTCATACCTTGGAAGCTTAAGGACTGAACCAATAAGCCCAGGGAAAGTGGTGGGAGCTGGGAAGGTGCAGAACTCAGGCTCAGTGGCACCCCTGCTCCTTCCTTGGCCCAGGCCCTGGGGGAAGCTTGGGGAAGACCAGCCATGCTCACTTTGCCACGGCACACGGAGCGCACACACTCCACCAGTTGCCCAGTCTCCAGCTGGAAGGCCCGACAGCGTTTCATCTCCTGGTCCCACAATTTTACTGCACCTCCTTCTTTGGTCCTAAAAAACCACCACAAAGAAGCACTTAGGGGGCTGGAGTGGTGGCTCGGTGGTTACGGCGCTTGCCTGGCATGCGAAAGTATGCGAGTTCAAACCCCAGCACCACGTACACAACGAGGTCATGGAGCAATGAAAGCCACATGAAAAACTAAGTAAAAATTGTTTCTCCCTCTCACTGTCCCTCTTAAAAAAAAAAAAAAAAAGATGAGGAGGAAGAAGAAGCACTTAGCCTGTTGTCCTAAGAGTTTCCCATGACCTTCCCTCCCACTCATCAAGGTCAAGGGCACGCAGGTCCAGCAGGGTAGTCCCTTTCTTCCACAGTGCTGATGAGTGATCATAACCTAAAATGCCTTCAAATGCTGCTATCTTGGCAGAAAAGAAATGTGGAAAGTCAGACTATGTTTTCATTAGACCAACTAATGAAATGACAGGAGAACGTTTCTCCCATCTTCGAGTTTCATAGTCCAATCTTTCCTGACGACTGGAACTTCTGTGCCCTCCTCACTTCTCCTTCCTCCCTTCCCCTAGAGAGCTACTAAGAGTAGTATTTGGAACGGCAGAGTCCCTGTTGCCTGGACAGCCCTGGTTTATTCAAGAATACCTCTCATATTTTAAAATTGCCAACAACCCTCCTCTCTACGTGTCTCTTGCTTATGAGGTTCTGGACCCAGGGCCCTCTTGGAGTGCAGGCAGGCTGATCTCTCTAATGCAGAAAAGACTGGAGAACAGCAATCTGCGCTCCCCCAAGTTAGGGACACTTTCGTCAGTTTCTCCCAGGACATTAAAGGACAAGCTGTTTGCAGAGGAGCTTCTGCTTACGGCCGCTCTTTCCCACCGGTCACGATGAGTCCATCCCGGAGGGTGGTGTACATGGTGAAAACAGGGCCCGTGTGTGCCTTGGCCACCAGCCGGATGAGGAAGTGGTCCTTCCAGACGTAGACATCTCCATTGATGGCACCCGTGAAAGTGAGGTTGTTCTGCAAACAAAGAGACAACTTCTATACCAGGAGCATGATCAAGCGGGTCTCTTCCCAAGCCACCTCCACCCTCAGAGAACCAGACCTGCATGGTCAGTTTTATTTTCATTAGGCAAAGCAGCAGAATTTGTGGAAAAGCCACCAAAAGCACATAGCATTACCTGGCTTTGAAATTCACCCTATTTAATTGGTTTGGGGCTTTTACTTCCCCACTGAGAGCAGCTCTATATAAGCAAGAGCACGGCTTGGGGACATGGCAGAGGAAGGGCCAGCCTCAGCCCGAGAGGAAACTTTCCTAGAGCTCATCTGTAAAGTGGGTAATCCCACATCTGAAGGACCTAGAGTCTGCGTTCCAAAATGTCCCTGGAGCTTGCACTGGCTGAGGGACGCGTGGGGCAGGAGGGCTGGGAAGAAAACGGACCACTAACTAGCTGTGGAAATTGTTTCCAGAATCCTCAGGGCTGTCTATTCCTGTTCTGCTAGGCTTGCACATCTGGGTTTGCCTCTGGAATCTTCTTGGTGGTGGTTTTTGGTGGTGGGGTGTCCAACCTTTTCTCATCAATATTTTGGGGAAAAAATACAGTCAACTCTCCTGGCTTCTTAGTGGTCGCTAAGAAGCCAGGAGAGGAGACAAGGTAGAAATGGGACTTCCTGCTGCACAACCCCCCCCCCACACACACACACACCCATAGCTGAGGGAAAGAGGAGGCAGGGGATCCAGGGCCCTACTGGGGAAGCATCAGCTGGGACTCACAGCACCGAAGGCCACTGACAGCATCGTCTGCATCTTGGCGGCCTCCATGGACCCAATGACCCCTTTCTTGTAAAGCAGGGCGCTGCCTGCCAGGGTCCAGAACTTCATGTGTTTGACCCCAACAGATACAAACTGTGTGTCTGAGTCAGGGCGAAATTCCACCACAAATATGCGCTCCAGGTGACCCCCTCGGCTAGCGACCTTGGCACCTGTGTGGGTGACAGCATCCCGTGAGGCAGCCCTTTTTCAATACAGGAGCCAGGCCTGGTAGCTACAGCCCAGGCTGGTTCCCCATCCCAGTGGGGCTCAGGCTCACCTCAGTGTTCCTTCAACAGCATCCTCCCTTCTTCAGACAGTGTCCCCAAAGAGTACGATGAGAGCGCGTCTGGGAAGTTTCCAGAGTAGTAGCAACTGCAAATAGGACCCCCCAACCTGTGCCCCACCTCAGTGTCCATGAACAGAGCAGAACAGGATGGTCCATGAGAGGAAGCTTCCAGATATGTGGAAGAGGCAGAATGACTTAAGGGCAGTATCACCATAGGACTCACCCTGCAGGAAGTCAAATCCCCCAGGGTATCACTGGGACTCACATTCCTTTAGAAACCTTGCATTTCTATCCAACATACCTCTATGAATATTTTCTTTTAAAAAATAAAAGTTCTGAATATTCCTTTTTATTTTGTGGGTTTTAAGTTTAAATGCTTATCTTTTATATCTTTTATATTGAATTGCTAAGTTTTTTCTTAATCCTTTTTTACTGTTTTCTGAGCTTTAACTTTTTTTTTTTTTTTAAGAGAGAAGGACAATGAAAAGGAAAGAGAAAGAATCGATTTTACTTAGCTTTTCATGTGACTTTCGTTAATCTGAGACTTGGTTGTGTATGTGGTGCTGGGGTTCAAACCTGAGTCCCCAGGCACGCCAGGCAAGTGCTGCAACTAAGGAGCCACCACCTCAGCCTTTAACCTTTGCTTTAATCAGATTCCAACTCTATCATTTATTTGCTTCTTTGCCTTGGTTTCCTCACAAGTTTGGAGTATTAATAGTTTCCTTTTATAATCCTTTGAGGACTAAGGGGATTTGCACAGTGCAGCTCTGAGCACGTGACAGGTGGCGTACCCTTCGTCAGTCGTGCACGCCAGGCAAGTGCCGGAACCACTGAGCCACTGCTCCAGCCCCTAAATCTATCTTTTTTTGATGTCATTATTTTTAAGTCCTTGCATTTTTAATTTTAAAATTCTGTTATTTGCTTTCATGTTTCAAAAACTTTAACTTATTCTAAGTGTTTTGGTTCCAATTTTCTTATCTCCACTCCCTTAATTATTTACACAAACTCTTTCTTATTATTTTGCATTTATTGATTTTTTTGACAATGGCTCTCTAGTAGAGTAGTGGAGGCAGGTATTTAAGGAAGCTGGCCTGTAGCTGGCCCTCAAAGGCTCCCTGAAGGAAGCCCTTTCCAGGAGAGGCCAAGGAGACACCAGGGGCACTTCTCCTTACTGTAATTTTCCCTCTGCAGCAGGAATCCCTGAATTACTGTAATAAGTATCTCATCACTTAGGGCTCAGAAAAATTTCAAGCCCCTGGTCTCCAAGATTATCATAAACAGTTAAAAGACAACATATTCAATGGCTTGGGAGGCTGAGGCAGGATTGCAAGTGCACAGCCAGGCTCAGCAACATGGAAAGGCCCTATACAACTTAGCAAGACCTGTTTCTAAATAAAACACTTAAAAAAAGGACTGGGGATGTTGCTCAGCAGTTAAGTGCCCCTGGGTTTAATCCCTGGTTTAAAAAAAAAAAAAAGACAGCAGTCTACGGGGAAGAGTTTACAAGCCATAAGAGTTAAAACACTGACTTTAATAATCCATGAAAAGTAACAAATCATAAGACAAACCACCCTCCCGCCCCAGTAGAAAAAGGATTTGAACAGGTGAATTAAAGAAGAAACAATACAAGTGGCCAATAGAGAGATGGAAAGAGGATGAGGTAAGATGTACATTTTTTAAGTCACTGTTTTTTCCTTGTTTTAATCTCATGGATACTTCTTCTACTTGTGGAAACATCTATATTCTTCTTTGCATTGTTCTAATCTGCTCAGACCAAATTACAAAGACTGTCTAGGATCCAATAACATGTATTTTACGTAATGTTTGTTTTAAATCCCATCTTATTCTGTTACATACACCTTCCTGCAAATAATCCTCTAACAAAGGAGGAAGGTATAACATGCTCTGTAGTAAGAAAAATGTATACAGACCTCTCCAGACACTTTAGTTATTTGTAAGCAGGACTTGCCTTGAAGGAAAACCCCTGCTAGAGATGTACAGGAAAGGAGAGGACGCGTCCACAGTCAACCAGGAAGAGAGGTGCCTGGGGACAGGCTGCTAGATGTTATCGCTGGCTCAGAAGCCCTCTGAACAGATGGGTTCCAATAAAGACAACAGGAGAACGCTGTCAAAGAGCAGCCTTCTCTTCTCTCTGGGAGTTTGTTTACAGATCTGGGGCCTCCAGTCCTCCTTGGGGAGGTCAGAAGAGGCTCCAGGTGAGCAAGAGTCTGTGCCAAGCAGGTTCTGCCTGGAGGGACAGATGGAGGAAGTGAGGAGAGGGAAGACAGGCCTGTGTGTAGGGATCCTGCTATCATTGCCTCCCCAGGATTTGGGACTAGGGTCTGCAATATAAAGAAAAGTATCACAAAGCCTATAATTATACCCTAAAAAAGGGCTTTATGATGAGGGATTTCCCACAGTGTGTAGGCTCCTTGTGACATGAAGAGGGCCATGTCCTTGGAAATGTCTGGCAGAGGATGGATAAATCCATCAAAAATGCACTCAAAGGAATTCTTCCATGGGATGCATCCTAACCGACTGGAAGACATGCTCTGAGCCTGTTGGTTGAACTCAATTTCTCATCTGAGCTGGGTTGATCAGCTGGCCCACCTGACTCCCAAGGGATGACTCTGCATCCCAGACAGATTATGGGGCCACTAGGACACAATGTGCAGGTGAACAAGAAAATGAAAAGGTGTGGTTGGTTTCCAGAAATACTATGGATTAGCTATTTCCCAATGAAATATAAGTCTCATTCTTAACATCCATAAGCCATCAACTTCTCTTTCTCAAACTAGGGCTCAGGAGGGATTGGAACATCCCTCCCAATGTGCCCATCACTTTACAGCCCTCCCCACCCCCTCCCTGGGAAGATGAGCTCTGAATTGGAGAAGTGCCATCTCCCTGCTTGCCTGCTCAGCGTGTCCCAGATACCAGCTACAGACAGACCTCATTAATGTCCTCACTAATTGGATCTGCTTTTGCCAGACCTGTACCTGACCTGAGGATACACTCAGAAGCTTGCACATCTTTTCTTGTAAGACCACCATAAATTTAGTAGCAACTGGTGTGTGAGTGTTTGTGCGTGCACACGTGCATATGTGCACGTGCTGGAGCAGGGTAAGAAAGAAATTCATTAAATATACGCCTTGGTTGTAAAATTAATCCCTATACCAAAAAAGTTATAAGGTTAAAAAAAATTCTTTTAAATTTAACTTTGCTTCTGAGACTGAGATAGTGATAGTCACCCCTGCTTCCTATAAGGTGACTAAGGTGATTAGGCTATAATAGGACCCAGAGGCAGCAGAAAGAACACTGAGGTCAATGAAGTTTGGTAGGAAAGAAGACAAACAGGGTAGATATTGGATATGTCACCAAAGTGCCCAAAGACCCTTCACTAACTGGCCCAGAATTCCTGGGCCAGCCTCCACCTGACCATGTGGCCAAGGGATGCAGTGACACATGAGGAACAGCTCTCCTGGACCCCAAGAGCCCTGGTTGCTGCTTGCCCAGCAGCAGTGCCCATGGTGGGCTTTGCAGTGAGGCCCATCTGGGTTCCAGCCCACCCCGTGCTGCAGGCTAGCCCCTCAAAAGGAGCAGAGCCGCCCCACTGGTTTACCTTCCTGCCACCGCCAGACAGTGATGGTATGCTCAGGGTCCACTCCCACGGACACCAGCAGCTTTCCAGTGGCACTGAAGTTGACATAATTCACCCCTTTGGTGTGGAAGCACCGCAGCATGGACAGAGTGTGTTTGGTCATGGCGTCCCAGACGTGGATTGATGGAGTGGTTCCTGAGAGTGGGAAGCACAACAGAGCACGGTGGGGCCCAGCAGAGCTGCGTTTGTGGCCAAGCCTCCCTTAGACAAGCGTGTGGGGCATTACCGCTAACGGAAGAAGACTCACAGTCTGACCTGGCCAGAGAAAAACAACGGGCAGTTGCTGTTGAAGGCAGAGCCCTGCGGACGCTTACGTCTAACACACACGCTTGTGGAGGATTTTACACAAAGGAAGCTGGTGAGCTCAGCGATTTGTATCTGCAAGTCAGCAGGTACAATCAGCAAACACGATACATTGGCATGATTTCGCTGTACAGATTCAAACTACTCACAGATGGAGCAGCCTTACCTGGGTTTCTGTGATATCACCTGTATTGGGTGGGCAATGGCAATGAGGAAGCGTCAAGGGGAAACAATAGCTAAAATAAGCCACATTCCTAATAGTGACGCACTCAACACCAGCATCAGAAAGTTCCAAATTAAGTTTAAAAATGGACATGGATTCAATAAACACAAGCAGGAAGGTACTTTTGTAAAAACTGCCTTTGAAATGACAAAGTAAAAACAAATAACAAACAAATGCTTCACAAATGTGAAGCAGTTCACATTTGTCATTGGCAGCTTCCCAGGGTACAGAAGAGCCAAGCACACATACTGCAATCTACGCTTGCCGAGCTCAAGTACCAGGCTTTAAGACAACAGAGTCTTTAACACTTGGGACCTGAAAAGTTATTCTCACAAGTCCACAAAGATGGGGACCACCCATCTGTTTGGACTCTCAGACTCTGGTCTGCCTTTATGTTCTTTCAGAATCACCAATTACTGATCACGTGGAACTTAGGTGACGTGGAAACACTTAAGGCTGAAAAAAAATCAACAGCAACAGCCACAAGAAAGGGTGAGTGACAGCTGTGCCCTCCCTCTCCCAATAATTGCAACTAAGTCAGTGTCCCTGCTCGGCTAGGCGAGCCTCAAATGCAGCACGGCCCCTACCTATCTGGCTGGTGGCCACCACATTTCTGTACTTGGGGTGCTGGTTGACTGTGAGGCAGAGGATGTCATCCGTGTGCTCCAGGTAGAAGCTCTGGCTGCCTGGGAGAGAGGTTACAGGAAGGTGAGCAGGGGAAGCTAAACGCCTTTTAAGCAAACCTTGAAAGCTTCATGTGCAGTTTTTAGAAATGCTTGTAAAAGCGGCAGCTTAAAGACCCCAAATTCTTCCTTTCAAAAGCATTCTTAGAAAGATGAGAGATTTTTAAAAATTCACATTCTCTGTCCTAAGGCTAGAAGAGCTGGGAGCCCATCACCTAACCATTCAAGCTCCACCAAGTCCTTCCACTCTCCTATGTGGGTCCAGAGCACAGTCCCAGTGCAGAGGCTTCCAGAGCCCAGAATGATGAAGTTCAGGGTTTCCTCCTCTCCATGGCACAAAGGTGAAGGCTTCTGTGTGCCTGTGTCTAGGCAGGGCAGGGTGAGGGGCCTAGAGATAACCTTCTACTGAGCAAAATGGCACCACTTACTCACGAAGAAGTCTGTGAATGAGAAATACCTAGAGACCTTTTAATCGCTTTTACACACCAAGTACCAACCCATTCACATGCCTTGATGACACAGGTCATATAGCTTTACCCCTCAAAACCTAGCTCAACATGTCTCAACAAGTGGAAAAATGGGATAGAAATAACTTTATCGTCTATCGCAGCAATAGGCTTCCAAAGCGGTCACTCTACACCTGCTCAGATGCCCAAGAACTGAAAAGGGAATGATACCAAAGGAAATAATACATTGCTACTAAATTAATATGTGGCTAGAAAATTCAGAAAATGAGTAGAAAATTTCAGAGCCTTGGGGCTGGAGCAGTGGCTTGGTGGTTATAGCGCTTGACAGGCATGCGCGAGTACACGGGTTCAAACCCCAGCACCACGTACACAACTAAGTGTCAGAGCAACAAAAGCCATGTGAAAAAACTCAACAAAAACTGATTCTCTCTCACCCTCTCTCTCTCTAAAAAAGAAAGAAAATTTTGGAGCCTCCTTTCCCAAGAATGACACAAATCTATATGTGTCCAGTGACTTCACTGTTTAAATCTAGGCATGAATACATACAGAACTGGCAAGGAATACAAAAACTTGAAAAAGGTCTGTTTTGAGATATGAAGACAAAATATTAACATTTAAATTTGGAGGTAAAGATATGGATGACTGTTAAAGTTAACTTCTGAATGCTTCTTTCTGTTTGAAATGTTTCTTTTTTGTTCTTTTTAATTCGAGTCATCATGTTAAAAGAGTGTTCGGGTATTTTTGTTTATTGTGTTTTTTTATTCTCATTTTAAATGTAGCTTAAGAGTCAGAGCAAATACAACTTGAAAAATCCAAACTGCTAAAAAACTGGTCACCACTAAAAACGAATGAGAAAAGTCATCCTAAACTTTGCTCCATTCTGGTCTCCAGGGAGTTTCACAGTTCCCACACCCTGTTCTCTGGCTTCTCTCCACGCCTCTTGCCTGGGCGGATGGAAACACGGATGGCTCCCTCCAGGCCCTACACCAAGTCAGGCTGGGCTCAGGCCAGAAAGAAAGCAGGCTTCAACTTCAGGACCTGAGCGTGGGCACTTACAGGACTAAACGACACCAGCCTTACAACCAGCGAAATGGCCCTGATGGGAAGGAGAATGGCTAAACTTTGGGCACAGAAAGAGCGGGAAACACAGGTTGGGGTGGAGGAAGAGCTGGGTTGAGGAGGTGGCTCCCACCCGCTACCTGTGGAGAGGTTCTGGACGATACCAGCCGCTGCTGTGTGGAAGATGATGTCAGCCCCATCGTTAAGGTAATGCAGATTGTTGCGGCAGTCAAATCCTCTGTAGCCAAACACGTGATCCAGAGCCAGCTCCTAGGTGTCCACACACACACACACACACACACACATTAAAGACACCCTTGGAGGAAGTAAGACCAAGGAACAAACCCACACCCCAGGAACAGCCATGTACGCCAAGGGGCTGTATGGCTGGTGAGGGCCACCACTCACAGAAAGCATTTTGCTTCTCAACTAGCTGAGGATAAAATGCAGCCCTTTATTTAACTTCCTGAAATGCTATGGGTGGCACAGAATTACAGCAACTTTTCAAAATAAGCCAGATTTATTTTCTGGTTCCTTCGGTAACCTCACGTACACTGATCTGATGCCCTACCATTGTTATTTAGAAGCCCGATATCTGTACTTGGCCTGTTGATGTTCTTTAGGTGAGCTACACAGCTGCTCAGAGGCTGGTTCCAGGAAGACTCATAGATGTGGCTGGGACTGGCAGAGTAGAATACTGGGGCAAATGCCGTGCTCATTCTGTCGGTTGGCACTTGCCCTACAAAGCTTCTGCACATTTAGATCCCCCTCAAGCAGCTAGATACTATTCTGGGTTTACAGTCTTCATTCCTTCTTGTCTCATCTTCTATGACAAGAGCAGTGGCTGATCAGATCAGTTCATAATTCCATTCGATACCCATGTACTGGGTAGCTCCCCCATGCCTGGCACCGTGCTGACTGATGACATGCAAGCTTAACAGAGTGTGGGTCCCTCTTTTCCAGCTTCCCTGATTCTGGCCTTTTCTCTCTCCAAAGTTTGCCAATTGTAAACATCAGATTAATTCTCCTAAAATATCATGACACCTTTTTACTCAGGAAAAAGCCCAAACTCATGAAGTTGGCATAGTGAGCCTCATACCCACATATCTGACTCTATATACTGCGCTCTTTGGCTAAGTTGACTCTTACTTAGCCCACATATTATAAGTTTTTTTTACTGTTATGAATTTGCTTTTTCAAAATCTTTCAACTGGAAAGCCCTTTTCAACTCAGTTTCTACTCATCCCTTAGCCTCTGTGCAAGGTGCTTTCCAGAAATTATGCATTTAACACATGACTCTGCTCCTGGACAGAGTGGACAACTGGCCCAAACTGGACTAGTCAGTCTCCCCCAGGCACTTAGACCTGGGGGCAATGAGATTGATTTGAGTTGCAGTGGAGAATCACAGGCAAGGAGCTTGGAAGGTGGGTCTGGGTAAGGTTCTGAAACTATGAACTTGAACCCTATTAGCAATATGGGAATCTCCCAAGTCTTCATGGTGATATGGGACAGGAAAGATTCATACTTTAAAGAAAGAACTCTGGGGCAGCAGGTGTCTGAAAACAGCAGGCTTCCTAGAGCTAAACCTTGACTTTTGATGATTGAGCCCAAGTCCTTTCCACTCACTGGGGCTGATAGTCCTGGACCTGACAACTCCCTTAAATTCCCCGCACCAAAGTGGGTACAACAATAGTATCCGCCTCATATGTGAGAGGCCTGTTTGAAGTATGCAGCATAGTGCTGGCACACGGACAGTTCTCACGCAACACTCGACGGTAAGCAAGCTCTCCTGTGCATCCGTGCATACTCTCCTCTCTTCCTTCTTGTCTACGAAAAAGATGCTGAGGGCCCTAGTGGTAGGAGGTATAGGGCAAGGGAGCCAGGTTTGAAGGATATGGGGCATTTTAGAGTTAGTACTAATAGGGCTGCGGGAGGAGGAATGTGACCTGGATATGAATCTGATCCTGGGGACGGAGACACAATGCTATATAGAAGGGAATGGGGGGGGGGAGAGAAGGGAATGGGGATAGGAGGTAGTCCATGGACCCAACTGGGTTCATTTGATGTGTCTGTGAGACAGGCAGCCAGAGATGTCCACCAGGCAGCCTTAGAACATTGATATCAGATTAAAAGCATAGTAGCTTAACCTCCTCACCTCAACCAGTTTCTTTTTTTTGGTGATATTGTTCTTCTGGAGTTTCTCAGGCTGGGGAGCTGCTCGGCTAACAGGTGGTCTGAAACAGAGAAGTCAGAGGAAGAGCAATGTTGAACAGGCTGCTTGCTGGTGGTTGGCAGAGGCCGGGGTCCTAGCTCTTCTCCCTGGCGAGAGGAACCTCTGCCTGGCGTTATTCTGTCCTGTCCCCCTCCCTCCTAAGAAAAGTAGCTTCTGACACAAATGGTCCTATGTGGTTCCCCTGGGTTTGCGGTGCTGAGCTGGGCTCCTGCATGCCGAAGGCACCCTGGATAACAGCAGCCCCTCCTTCCCACCCAGCACTGTCCAGGGAGCCAGGAGGAACCCTTGAGCTAGAGGGCCTTCTATTAAAACTAGGCAGGAGCCTAAGCAGAAGACAGAGGTCAGACTTACTGGCCACTTTTCAGACAGGGATATGCCAATGTTGTTCATAATCAGGTGGGCAAAGGTCATAATGTGGTGTGAGACAGGAATTACAAGCCAGGCTCTAGAACAGGCCCTGTGGCCATGTGCAGAGTGCCCAGGCTGGTCTGGCCACACGGAAGGTCAGAAGGAAGCAAAGTGCTGAAAGAACTCCAGCCTCTTCCCCTGCCGTGTACCTGGGGCGATGGTGTGCCTTGAGCTGCTGTTACCCTTCTCAGTTTAGAGAACTGAGGCCTCCAAATTCAACCTAGAGGTTTTATAAGGAGGAAATCCTAATGGACTCCTTTTTGAGTAGGCCAATGCTTTGTGGTGCTGGGTTCCCTTAAATCAAACTTCTCAAAGTTTAGGAAACTGGGGCTGGGAGGAGGGAGACCTGTACCAACTCCTGTTGCTCATTCCAAATCCATTAGCTATTGTTCCGGGGAAATGCAAATAGAAAGGATTACCTTGATCCCCTTGGAAGCAGCAAACAAAGCCAATTGAGAAACTTAGTACAGTTTAGAGCAGCATTAGCAACCACCGCACTCATGCACAAGCATTTTTCAAGTGAACACATTCCTGTGTGGCACAAACCATGCTTCCCCAGCATGCCAGCAAAGAACTAAAACAGAAATGAAAGAGTGCACCAGTCTACAAATTCAGAAAGCTCATACCCTGGCGTCTCTGGGCAAACTCTGCACTAAAGCGCCTACAGAATGGGGAGAAGAAAGGAAGCTTGTCAATGCTTCCGGGCTTGCTCTCTGCGGCTTTACAAGCCTGGGGACTCTGCTTATTTTAGAGCGTGCTGGGGAGAAACTTGCTGTCAGAAAAACAATGACATCCTCCTTGGATGTTGTGGGGAGTTCTGCACAAAGGGTGCTTTATTCCCAAATTAAGTTCGACTCATAGCGTAGCCCAATATTCCAAGTGTCTCTCGGCAGGTCATCCTGCCTGCCAGAACAGCTTGCAGATTTTTATGCAGGAGAAAACAAAGTACCTTTATTTTCTCAGAAACTCTTCAATCAAAACATGTTATGTAATCATAAGTGATAATTGGACCAAAAGCAACTGCAATCACTACTGAGGGATGAGGAGAGAGCACATCTCTGCAGAACGACACCCCCGGCTGACATCATCACCACCAAATTGAGCAAAATCGAGAGGCTGGGGCATGCCAGTTCCCACAATCAGACACTTCCTGCACATTAATTATCACTTCCCGGGACATCTGCTCTTTCTTCTGTTTTAGTGGGACTTTCAAATGAAATCCGTGGGTTTCTTCCTCCACCTACAAATGTTTAAGTGGATGACAAAAGCAAGCCAGGGGCTGTGATGAGAGGAAGAGGTCACTGGAACTGTAGCATGGTTTGTAAGGCGTATTCGAGATTCAACACAGGGCTCCTTCCCAGGGTACACACGGTTGTATAATATGCAGTATATTATACAGTGAAGAGAGGACGCATACGAGCACAAACACTGTGTACTGATATATACACAAGATTGTATATATACACACAAAAGGCAATCTGATGCTTTTTTTCACCTTGAGTTTCGGTTAAAAAAAAAAAAACAAACTGAAAAGGAAAGCAATCTCAGAATGCTTCTTTCTTATTTCACAAGCATATGTTTACAGCTGTATTGCTTCAAAGTTGAAGATGAGAGGAGCAAGGGGGAGAGACCTGCGTTGTGGCAAATTCAGTGGGTTTTAAGTAGTGACCCTTTGCAGGGGTGGATTCTGCATGAGCACTAGTACGGGACGCTCACCAAGCGCCTGTGCTTTTCCAGAGCAGTGAGGATACTTACTTGACAATTCCCTGCCTCCAGAGGAAAGCAAGTTAAAACACAATACAAGTATTAAAGGCTTCTTTCCAAGCATCTATAAACAGTGTTCATAACATCAAACGTGGGAGGAACTGCCCAAAATGTCAAGCACAGCCAAACGCTGGAGGTTTAGCATTTTTCAGCAGATGTAAATCCTTCCAGATTTAGATGCCACTGGAAATGCGTCTCGGAAAAGCTTTGCTGAGGTGGGAAAGAGTAGAGGGAAGAAGGACATTGACTCACTTTTCAGTCCAATAAACCCCTTAGAGTTGGTTGTTCCCATTTGGCTCAGGGTGGGAAAACCAGAAAGACAGAGAGCAATCAGAAGTTGGCAAGAGACCCAACAAGGTTAAGCCCTGGAGAGGTGAGGGGGCAGAGAATCGGGTAGGAGGGGCAAACACAAGAGGAAGTAGGGCTTTGAAGTGACTCAGGGAAACAGGGGAAAGAGAGCTTCCACTGGGCAAGTCTGGCAAGAGAGCAAATTGCATAAATAAGAGAGGATGATGGACAGGCCTGAGCTCCAGAGAGAGGAGGAAAGAAGCTCTACCGAGGCAGAGAGGTGGCAGTAAGAACCCAAGGAGAAGCCTGTGAGCCCAAGTGTGCGACCTGGTGCTAAGGAGGCACCTCTGCTCTTGGGCTCAGGGTTGGGGGACGGCGGGTACAGGGCACAGGTCACTGAAGATCTACTCCACATCTATGGGCAGTCATTACCTCATGCCCCTATGCCCCTGTGGGAAATTCGTGGCATGCTGTGGAGGGCAGGACTGTAGGAAGGTCAATCCCTGCTGCTCTCCCATTGCCTAGCTGCCAGGCTGCTGATGAGAGGGTGCAGACTTGACACAGGGTCTCACCCGGGCCACATGGTTGGCCCTTGCCCTGGTGTTTCCCATCTCCTTGACTCCTCCCCGAGATGCTGGACTGGCTGAGGGGTGGGAAGGAGCAGAGTTCACAGCAATCTGAGATGCACAGGAGGGAGTTCAGAGCCAAGGCTCTTAGTGAAGCTTCTGTGATGGCAGAGTTGTGACTTAAGAGGAGGCACTGTGAGAGCCAATTGGGGAAAAGGGCTCAAAGGCACAAAGGGAAAAAGTTGCTTCGATCAGTTTTGATAAAGAGGGATCTGGTAGTGGGGAAACAGTTCCAATTAGACATGAAATGCAAGTCTGAAGTAGCTTTTAGTGTTAAGTCACACTATATTTAATGTTCAACATGTCTTTGGAGGAAACATAAATTTGTTTAGGTTCCAAAACGTGCCATGAAATGCTCTGAGAGTTTTTAAAAAGTTCTGGGAAACCCAGCTACCCTTGGTTGCTGATCTTAGGTGGGAACCAATATGTGACCTGAACTCCATTTTAGAATCGTTCCCCTACAAAGATCTATCCCCCCACAGGTGACATTTACAAAATTGTGTTTGTACATGTTTGGAAAATGAGGCATATTTTAATTCGATTTTCAAAGATGTCTGTGATTTAGGAGAGAGAAATTAAGATTTGCTGCTCTAAGATAAACCCAGGTTTAAGAAAAATCTCCAAAGCCATGGAGGCTCTCTTTTATCAAAATGAAAGGACTTGGATTCTTTTCAGTATATTCCTATGTCTTCCAGGCCATCTACAGAGCTGCTGTAGATATGGCATTAAAACACAGGTGTCAGGCAGGAGAACAATGGGATATCCTAAAATAAGCCTGCCACGTTGAAAATGCTCCTTACTGAAGCCTACAGCCAAGTCTTGGATTTTATTTTATTTTTAGTGGGAATATAGTCTCAGAGGTGACTATAGAATTATGTGGAGGAAAGATTGAGGACATAAAGGATTAAGTATAAGGAACTAAGGTAGATTAGGGTAGAGACCACTGCAATAATCTAAAGGCGGGAGGATGAAATTGACTGGAACAGTGGCTGAGGAGAAAATCAGTACATATTTAATGAAATATGTGTGGAACTGGCTTCACTGCACTTTGAAAATTGGTATTAGGGAATGAAGAAGAAAAAGTAATTCAAGTGGAATACCAGTTTTCTGACTGGGAGTCTGGGTGGATGATGGCAGCATTGTAGATAGGAGAAGAGGGTTTTCAGGGAAGATGACAGCTTCAGTTTTGACAAGTCGAGTTTTGGACATGTGCAAGACGCTATACTAGTTGGAAGTTCAGCGGAGAGATGGGACTTAGATATGACCCTGGGACTCATCAGCTCGTGGAGGAGACTTATAAGATTTATCTGGGAGAGGGTTCGGGGGAAAGAGAAGCCAGCCTGAAATCCAACAGCATGTGAGGGTCTGGAAAAGGAAGCAAAAGGAGGACACTGAGAAAAGAAGGGAGGAGGGCCAAGAGAAGCTGTTCTATAAAAGTGAACGAGAACACCTATGACTGCACTGCCCAGATTCGAGCCACTGCCAAGTACGGCTGTCTAGCACTTGAACCACACCAACTAAAGATGTACTGTCACTGTGACGTACTCATCGGATTTTAAAGACTTAGTACAACTAATTTTTAAGAAGGATTTAAAGTAGTTCATTTAAAAAATATACTGGGTTAAATAAAATAGATTGTCAAAATTAACTTCACCATCTCAACCTTTTCCACGTGGCTGCTAGAATAATCACACATATGGTTCACATTATATTTCTACTGCATAATCCTCTAAAAGAGAAATCTTCCTTTTAGCAAGAAAAAGAGAGTTGCCTAGATTAGGGAATT
Organism: Aplodontia rufa; assembly: GCA_004027875.1. Lineage (NCBI taxonomy): Eukaryota > Metazoa > Chordata > Mammalia > Rodentia > Aplodontiidae > Aplodontia > Aplodontia rufa. The sequence continues at coordinate 41,770 of PVKS010017519.1, forward strand.
AGAAAGTATCCATGTCAGGAGAATGGCAGGGACAGAAGACAGAAGGAGACAGAATAAAGGAAAGACTCTGTGAAACCTTTGTGAGAAGGGGAAAGGG
>PVKS010017520.1:0-41850 GCA_004027875.1 Aplodontia rufa
GGGAGGAAGGGGAAGAAGGGGAAGAAGGGGAAGAAGAGGAAGAAGAGGAAGAAGAAGAAGAGGAGGAGGAGGAGGAGGAGGAGGAGGAAGAAGCAGCAGCAGCAGCAGCAGCAAGGAATTATACACTTTAGCCGTCTTACTTCCAACAAAGGGCAGCCTGTCTGAAATAAGAGGCAGTAAAACAGCCAAGAGCTAGAGGAAAAGCAGGTCCTGGTGGTATCTTTGGAACCACTGCTTCAATCTAAACCTGAAGCTGGTATTTTCCAGTTATGACAGTTCATAAATTGGAGTTTCACTCAAACCTACTCAAGTTGGTTTTCCTGTCGCTTGAAACTGAAAGAGTCCTGATTCATGTGGAATTTCACTGTTCCCTTTTGAAAAAAGCATCAGACTTCTGAGTATAAATCCAGAATTGATGTGGTTTAAGCAGAAAATAGTTCCCCCCCCCCAATTATTCTCTTCGGAAGCAAGTCCACCAAGAGGTCCATACCTGTTGGAGCCTCGCCAAGGAGCAAGTCCTCTGGGCCTTTGCCCACTTCCTTTCCTCCAAGAAATAACCACAATCACTGAAAATCAGTACTCACCTGGCTGAACACATAGCTGGTACCTGCTGTGTAAGCAATGGACGTGCTGGAGGAGGAGACAAACAGGCCAAGAGCGAGGTAAGCAAACACAGGAAAAGCCACGGGAACATTCCATGCAAGCTCACTTTGTATAACAGCATCTTATAAAATGGCCTGAATGGTGACCCCAAATGAGTGTCCATGTCCTTATTCCCTGGAATTTGTGAATATTACCTTATTATAGCAAAAAAAGTTCAAAATTATCTAATATGGGGAAAGACATGATTAAGACTCTTGAGAGAAAGAATTTATCCTGTGTAATCAAAGTGGGTCCTAAATGCAACCTTGTCTGTCTTTATACAAGACAGACATAAGCAGAGAAGAAACACACACAGAGGATCAGACACTGTGAAGATGAGGCAGAGAGATGTGGCCACAAGCCAAGGGATGCTACCAGCCACCAGAAGCTGGAAGAAGTATGGGATCTCCTTCAGAGTTTTCAGGGGGAGCAATGCCATAAAGTTGCCTTGATTTCAGACTTCTGGACCCAGAATGGTGAGTGAAATATATATATGTATGTGTATATAATATTAATTTAATCCATTCACTTTACGCTCATTTGTTACACAAGGAACTAAAATTCCCTTGTTCAAGTAATGTTAGAGCACTGAAATTCATTTCAGTTCAGACATCCAGGAAGGGAGATGTCAACAAAGGACAACGAACACCTAATGCTGACATATCACTAACAGATAACATTCTTGGTGCTTTGCACATGCTAACCCAGTCTTTGTTATAACTCTAGTAGTTAGTTATTATTATGATAATCATTCTTACTTTACAGAGATGGAAAGTAAGGCACGGTGACATTAAGCTATCACAGGATCACACAGCTATGAAATCACCTGGATTCGCATCCAGGTGGCACTGATTCAAGAGTTCATGCCCACAGCACTTTGCTCCACTGCAATCTCTGTGTGGGGGAAATAAATCAGTCAGTTGCATGAGCATGTGTCCACATTAGAGAATCAGAGAATGTGTGGTTGCGCATTCAAATCACCCAAGCGGCTCTAAAATTAAAGGAGAGGAGTCATCCTGAAGATAAATTTATCAGAATATTGGGCATCTGACCTTGACTAGCCAATGATTTTAATGTGCATCCAGGTTAAAAATTACCCCTGGTTCCCAGGGGCAAGCTTAATTAATTATCTAAAATTTTCATTGCTCAGATGTTTTGGTTTCTCCAAAGGCTATGTCCACAAAGAAATTGACTTGCCAAACCTAGTAAAAGGCCCAATTCAATAAAACCACATTCCCTCCTGTGATAGAGGGGTTGATCAACTTCTTTTTTAAACTACATTTTTATTTTCATTGATACATAGAAACTACACATATTTATGGAATACAGTGTGATATTTCAATGCATGTATGCAATGTGTAACAATCAGTTGTTGATCTATTTCTATCAAGGTTTGCCTCATAGAAAAAATTCAATGAGAACACCACCGTGTAATCAATCAATTGTTTTAATTTTGGTGTTGAGTGAGTGGAGATGGGGAATGTAAAAATAGAGAAAGACTGAGGATAGATAAGGAGTGAGTGAAATTTTACCCACATCTGCAGAATCTAATCTGACCAATTTTTGGTCAACACTCGTGTAAAGATCTATGACACAGAAATTCAGAATCAAGCACATTGGAGACTTTCATTTTTGTAACTACCCTAGAATAAACTCAAATAAAATCAGTTTCCTTACATTCTCTTGAACAGAAAATAACTATGAGGATCAGCTCAATATCAAGAATCACTCTGACACTGCACCCTTGCCAATTCCATTAACAAGGAATATATTTGTTTACCACATGACCTGAACTTGTCTGCGGTGAATCTGGCTCTTCAGCATGTGTTAGTTTCCTAGGGATGATGCAACAAGTTTCCACAAAATGGATAGCTTAAAATAATAGAAATTCATAGTCTTGTAGTTTTGGAGGCTGGAAGTCCAAGATCAAGGAGTTGGCAGGACTATGCTCTCTCCAAAGGCCCTAGGAAAGAGTCCATTCTTAACTTTTCCTCACTTCTAGTAATGACCAGCAAAACTTGGGCATTCCTTGGCTCATAGCAACATCACTCCAATTTCTGCCTCTGTCTTCATGTAGTCCTTTCCTTTGGATCTCTGTGTCCATCTGTCCTCTTATAAGGACACAAGTCATTATATTTGAGATCTACTCTAGTCCAGGATGGTCTTACTATAACTAATTGTATCTACAGACATTCTGTTTCCAAATAAGGTCAAGTATAAGGCTTCTAAGGCTGTAGGCATAACATGAATTTAGGAGAGACACTATTCAATTCAGTACACAGCTCCTCTTTTACTTCTGAATGTGTTCATGTGACCCCACTACCTTGGCCATATGTCCCCCAGCAGACATATGGAACCCAGATTCCATGGCTATACCTTCTAACTTTCATCAGCATCTCTTGCCTGTTTGAGCCTCTAGACTGTGGTCTCTGGGCAGACATAACCACTGTAGTACCTTACTGCCAGCAAAGTCCAGAATAGGACAACTTCTCACAAGTTTTAGGTTTTTTTTAGTTTTCAATTAAAGACAAAAGCAATTATTCTATCTGTAGAAAATACTAAGGTGCCTTTCCAGGAAAGGAAATATTTCCCTGGCAACTGATCTTCACCCAATTCAATATGCCCTTCATTAATGATGGCTAATATAAATTTTCTATAAAACATTCCCCACTGAGTGATATCATTTTAACTGGAGCAACACTCCTCCTTCATGCCCTTCCACTATAATGGTCTGCCTCATCTTCAGCACAGAGCAATGAAGTTGACTGGCAAGGGACTGAATTTCTGAAACTCTAAACCAAAATAAACTTTTGCTCCTCTAAGATGTCCTTGTCAGATATTTCAGCCACAGTAATGCAAAGCTAACAAGGACATTGGTACCTAGAAGTGGAGTCATTACTGTGAAGAACCTCACCATGTGGTTCAGAACTTTTGGAGCTGGTTTACAAGAATTTGGAAAAGTTTGGAGATGCAGTATAGAGAAACTTTAGAATGCTGTAAGTGGAGCTTAATGGAAAATTCTGGTGGGGATTCAAAAGACCAGAATACTGACAGTAAACACTGCTTATGAGGTTTTAGAAGGGAATGAGGATTCCATTTGGAATTGGTCTAGAAGCCATTCTTATTATGTTCTGGCAAAAAACAAAAACAAAAAAACTTGTCTGCAATTTGCCCATGTCCTGAGACTGCATGAGGCTGAATTTAAAAGTGATGGACTAATTAATCTGGCAGAGGAAATTTCAAGGCAGCACAGCATTCAGGCAGTGGCATGGACTTTGCTGGCAGCTTTTAGCTAGTTTACTGTGAGAATCAGGAACAGAAAGCAGAACTGAAGGATTTCAAAAACTTATAGTTTGGTCAGAAAAGAGTATATAAAACTGGGCTGAGCAAGGTGTGGTTATTGAAAGATTATAGCCACTAAAGAGATGCTAAGTACTTTACACAGAGACAACAAGAAAGATGCCTTGAGGGCATCTCAGGAATTTTCAAGATCATACCCACCATAGGCTCAAGGATGTAGAAGGGAAAATTCCTTTGAGAAGAGATATCCTCACACATCCTAATCAGACAGGAAGGCCTAGGAAGTTGCTTCACCACGTTCAGCCACTCAGGCACTTGGAGAACACTGCAGGAATCATTCCAGGCAGCACAGCTACTGCTCAAACTGACAGAAGATCATGGCATCATACATGAGAGGTAAGGGATCATGGAAGCTTCCACCAAGATTTCAAAGGAAGGCCTGGGAAGCCAGACAAAGTGCAGCAGGGTTGGAATCCCTGCGGGCTGCCCCTGAGGGGGCAATGCATGAACTGTGAAAGGGAGGCTGCAGCTGGAATAGAGACCCCAGCAATTAAGAGATGCAAGTAATGTTGACTGTCTGGAGGGAACGCTGCTGGCTGTAGAGAGAGCCAGGCTAAAAGGGACCCATGCGCTCTGCAAACAGCAAGGCCCAGAAGTTGGGGCTGCCCAAGTCCTTGAGGGCACATCTCAACACCATGTGTCCTGGTTGCTGTATGAAGAGTTACAGGACTGTTTTCCCAACTGGGTTTTAGTTTAGTCCCATGCCTTCTTTCTATGCTGCTATTCCTCCTTTTTGGAATGGGGATATTTACTCTGTGCCATTGTATATTGATTTTTAAAGGGACTCAGAGACAAAAGTCTGCACTTGAGTCTCAAAGGAGACCTTGGACTTGGACTTTTGGACGATGCTGGAACTTTTAAGATAATAGAGACTCTTGGAGAAGAACTAAATTCCATTTGCAATGTGGAATTAGCATTTGGGGATCGGGGTGGAAAGTTATGGTTTGGATATAAAGTGTCCCCTCAGAGTTCCTGTGTTGATGGAAGAATGTTTGCAGGTAACATGACTGGGTTTGCGAGAGCGATGACCTAATCAGTCCATTGTAGTTTGGAATGGACTAGCTGGGTGGTAACTGCAGACAGGAGGGGTGTGGATGTAGGAGGTGGTTCACTAGGAGTGTGCCCTGGAAGACCCCTGAAGCCCTTCCCTTACCTCTTCTCTCTCTCTCTCTCTCTCTCTCTCTCTCTCTCTCCCCTTCCTGGTCACTGTGCAAGGAGCTCCTTTGCCCCTCCCTTCCACCACGATGTTCTGCTTCATCTCACCTTAGCCCCAGAGCATCAGAGGTAGCTGACCATGGAAGAGATTTCTGAAACCACAAGCCCAAGTAAGCTTCTCCTTCTCTATGCTGTCCTTGTTAGGCGTTTTGATCATAGCAACACAAAGATGGTCAGCACATATCTTCTATCAGCTATAGTAGGAGTTAAATAATACACTAAGGACATTAGAAGAAAAATGCAAACATAAAATATTAACTTTCCAATCATCTTTTAGTCCAATCACTATGAATTCATATATGTTGAGATAGATTATTTTAACCAAATGACTTTAGTTAGTACCAAACACAGACATAGTCAATGCAACTAATGTTTTTGAACTATGTGTGATATTTAATTACATTAGTAATAATTGGTTCTCATTTATAAAACATTTAAGTAACTTCTGGTGTTTCACTGCTGTGAATAGTAACACTGTAACTATGTAGAATTATTTGTTTCTTTTGGATTACTTTCCTTGAGTTACACTCTAAGGTTTTTTCCCTTGCCCTCCCCTAAAAAAAAAAAGTGAAGTTTTTCACTAACATTGTCAGTTGAGATTTACAATGAGTTTAAACAAATCTCAGTGACATTGGCTCATAGGTTTACCAGGTTCTTTTTCTATCTTTATGTATAATTGAGTGAACTTATTTAAAGTGTTCGATTTGATGTGATGTGTTTGTGTCCATGAAACCATATTACATCAACACCTCCAACATAGCCATCACTGCTAAAAGATTCTTCACTCCCTTTGTCATCCCACCCCCTGTCCTTCTCCTGTCCTCAGGAAACCATTGATGTATTTTGTCACCATAGATCATTTTAATTTCATGAATTTTATATAAATATTTTATATAAAAGGAATGATTTTTGTTCCTTTTATTTTACTCACAATAATTATTTTGCTTTTCATTGTGCTGCAACCTGCATCAGCAGATCATTCATTTTTATTTCTGAGTGACATTGCATGGTTATATGATTGCACCTCAGTTTGTTTACCCATTCACCCACTGATCAACATTTGGATAGTTTCCAGCCTAGAGCTAAAAACAAGTTGCTACAAACATTTGCATGCAAGTCTTTGTATGACTTTATTTTTCTTGAGAAAAGAATTTCCATATCATATGGTAGGTGCATGTTTAACTTTTAAGAAACTATCAAAACGTTTTCCAAAGTGGTTACCATTTTATATTCCCATAAACAATATATGAGAGTTCCAATTACTCACATTCTTCCCAAGACTTTGTATAGTCAGACCCTTTTTTTCCTGGGGGGAGTATTTTTTTTTATTATATTTAGACAACTTTTTTTTCATTTTATGTGATATTAGGGATTGAACCCAGGGCCTCATGCATGCCAGGCAAGCACTCTACCACTGAGCTACATACAGTGCCAGCCCTAGTCAGTCCTTTTAATTTTCACCAATATAGTGGACTCAACAGTGGTAACCCTTGAGCTATAACTTGTATTTCTCTAGTGACTAATAATGGCCATATTTTCATTTTATCATTTGGCATCCATGTGTTTACTTTCATGAAATATCTGTTCATATAATTTTTCCATTTTCAATTTAATGTACAAAGGCAATTCATGGGAGAAAAAATAATGTTTTTAAGTAAATAGTACTAGAAAAATTGGCTATTCATATACAAAAGAAAGAACTTTGATTTATACTTCTAATCTTATATGGAACAGCAATTCAAAATGGATCATAGGCCTAAATGTGAAATGTAAAATATTCTAGAAGGAAATATAAGAATCATTGTGACATCAGATTAGGCAAAATCTTCTTAGATATGACACCAAAAGCACAGAAATAAATTTTAAAATTAGGCTTTAAAAAATTTAAAAATCTCTACTTTTTTGAAAAATAATTAAGAGAATAAAAAAGACAAGCCACAAACTGTAAGAGAATATTTGCTGCATGAGCATCTTATACAATGCTTGAGTCCAAAATAGATAAGCAACTTCTATAACTTAATTGTAAGAGGATAAACTAATACACCAGTATTTTGCTTTGTTTATCAGATGTTGAACTGTTCGCAAGTAAAAAAAACTTCTCTAGAAGACTGGGACACAGAGTCAGTACCGACAGAAGATCAAATACAACTGCTAAAATAAGACAGAGGGGAGAAGAAAAGAGAAACAGTGTACACAGCAAAGGATCTGGAAATGGTTCATGATCAGGAAAAAGGCCAAAAGCAAGGTACCCTTTGTTGTTCACAGAAACTCTGATCACCATCCTGGACAACATGGAGCAAATATAATGGAAGAATTTTGAAAACAGCCCAGCACCTGACTTAAGAATTCGTAGGAACAAGGGAGGATGGGAGCAGGGAGAGATAAGAGTGGTAGAATAGGGTGGGCTCTGGGGGTAATTTTAATTTTAAGAATATATACATATCATATTATTTCATTGGATGCATTTTTGATTGTACAATCACTAAATTTCTTAATAAAAAAGAAATAAAGTGCTGTCAATTGTTCAAAAAAATTGGGTAGTAGGATTGGATTATATAGTATACAGAAGAGATATGGAATTAAAAAGTAGAGAGAGGGGACTGGAGCAGTAGCTCGCTTGCCCAGCATGTGCTAGTACATGAGTTCGAATCCCAGCACCACGTACACAGCAAAGTCTCTGAGCAATGAAAAACTAAATAAAAATTGTTTCCCTCTCTCTCTCTCTCTCTCTCTCTCCTCTCTCTCCCACTGTCCCTCTCCTACTGTCCCTCTCCTCTCCCTTAAAAAAAAAAAAAAAAAGTAGAGAGATTCCAGGACTGGGTAAATGGAGTACAGGGAAATTTTAAGTCACAGGTCACCACATGGGCCCCTTTCTTTATAGAACATCACATTCCCACCCAGAAGTCTGGGAAAAGACCATACTTCAAGGTGCCTTCCCATCCTCACTCACTCACCCCCATCAAAATAGCACCCATAATGAAGGACAAAATGAGATGGCCAATGTAGAACACATAACATAATGCCTGCAGCACCAAGGGCTCAATAAATATTAGCAATAAATATTGGCTTTTCCTTCTCTTCTCCCCATCCATAACCAAATGGAAGGCAAATTGCACTGCTGGCCCCAGTTCAGAGGTTTTTAAAATTTAGAGCTCCTGTGTTGAGCTGAGTATCATTAAAAGGCTCCTGAGCTGAGGGCAGAAACTTCTTAAATAGCTTGAGTCTGGTCTTTGAGGTCCCATTGCTATGCACAGAGGGAGTCGATGGCAGAATAGAAAGTGCCATAGGTCCCAGGTGCAAGTTGCCAGGCTCTGGCAAGATCGATAGGTCGGAAACTTGGGTCTGCTGTGTAGAAACAAGACATTTCTTCTCCCCCTCCCACTTTCTGAAAGTATCCCTCAGCTCTTTTCACTGTCCCCTATCCAATCCTCCTCAAGCAAGGAATGACCTCATTGGTCAATTTGAGAAGAGGACCTCTTAGGACACGGAGAGCTCAGCTCTTTTGTCATTTCAGAATAGGAACCAATGGAAGAGGTCTGGGGTTGTCCACCCTTCATTGTGGCTGAATATTTTTGAGGTACGGTGACAGGAGGCCACATGATTCAAAATCAAAATCACCTTCACCCAAACCAACTCTATCAGTATTATACGTGGCGACATGTCTCCAGATGCATAAGTCCTAGGTCTGTCTCTCAAATGGTTCTGAACCTGGGGTACGTTTGGAGGCTTCCACAAACCACCCACCATCTGGCCTTTGTCCCATGCACACTCAGACAGACACCAAAGTCCTCAGTGTTTTTCAGTGGCATGACTATGTTCCCCCATCCAGGACCCCTCTCCCATTCACTGTAGATTTGCTCACTGTTTGGTACTCTGAGACTAGCATTGCTATCACTGAAGTTTCACACCAGAAACAGTGACAGGCACACCACGATGGTTCTTTCCTGCCTTCATCCCGAGGGCAAGCACCAGGCATTATACCTCTTTAGGGTCTCCTATGAGACCTCCTATTGTTCGCAACATGCAGAATTCTAATACACATTAAGAGCCATGGGTTCAAATCCTGCTCTCCCCTTCTTTGCCTCGTAACTTGATATTTGTCACTTTGCCAGTCTGGATCCCTGTCTCCTTACTTTGTTTGTTCTTTTTCAGTGACATTAATTAGACTTAAAATGGGCAAGAGGTTGGTCCTTTCTGTAACGTGGTAAAAGTGAAACAATCAAGAGATCCAGAGCTTGTTTACATTTTCGGCAAAGAGGGCTGTGTTTTTCAGATGTGCTTATGATATCACCCACCAAGACTCCTACTATGTCCCCCTAAAGGTTCAAACAAAGGACTCAGATACCAAGAATTTTCAGAAAAGGGTGTTTGCTACCAAGTTCCCAATTACGAAAGAAATTTTCTAAAGTATGTCTACTGCAGAATTCACTGAAATTTTACTAGGAAATTTGCAAGGCACCGAATGTAAGGCTATTCCTGGTTTGTTAAGGAGGGGTTAGCTAACTACAGCGCCAAGGCCAAATATGGCCTTCACCTGTTTTTGTAAATAAAGTTTTATTAGAACACAAGCACACTCATTTGCTTATATAATATCTGCAGCTGCCATCCTGCTACAAAGCAGAAGTTTATTGCAACAGAAACAATATGGTTACAAAGCCTAAAATAGTTATTTTCTAGCTTTGTACAGAAAATTTGCTGATCCCTGTTCTAAAAAAATCTTTCCATGAATCTTAACTGATCCATAATACGCCTCTCAAAAGTCCCTTTCACATGACTGACTACAAGTAACATTGCTTGTCTTATCTGGACTGCTCTTCTTAATCTGCAAGAGGAGATATTTGTCATTTCCAACATAGGCATTAATTATCATTGTGATCCTCCATTGATATGCAATTTCCTAAGTGGGTGAGGAGGGGTGCTTGGGATTGAACCTGGGCACTTTATCACCGAGCTGCATCCCCAGCCCTATTTTTTATTTGAGACAGAGTCTCATTAAGTGGCCCAGGCTGGCTTGAAACTTGCAATCCTCCAGACTCTGCCTCCTGAGTAGCAGGGAGTATGGGCATGTGTCATCTTTGGAGCATCTTCACTTCTTAGGAAACAACTGACACTTTGGAAGGGCCCAGGAGGAGAATAAGTTCCAAGACCCCACTTCCTCCTAACTGGCTCAGCCTCCTATATTTGCTTCCATGAGGCTAGATAGTCAAGGACCAGGTTTCACTATTATCCACTGTGGAGGGCATTTGGAAAGCCAGACTGGCTACCACAAAAGCCCAAAGAATGGCATCATAACTGAACTCACAGAGGAGAAGGGAGTTAGGCAAATCTTGGAGGAAATGATGCCTGACCTGGGTCTCAAAGGATGAAGAGGAACTGGTGCTACTGGAGAATGAATTAACCAATAAAGCAACAATGCATCCAATTGAAGCCATCATTTTATGTGTCCAAACCTCAGAAAGACTTCTCTGAATTCAGAAGACTCTAATGTGATTATGTGATCACTTCACACTGCCCAGCACCTTTTCACAATACAGTCACTATGTTTTTTTAAAAATATATATTTCTTTTTCTTTTTCAACAAATTATGAAGTTCACATCCAAATCTTTAAAAACACATCAGCTACCACAGGCATCTATATTGTGTGATGACCAAGGTATAGGACACCAAGACTTCTGACTAAAGTGAATATCTGCCAGACAGTATGGACAAAGGACTCTTGCAGGACTGCAGCAGAGGTTGGCAAGAGGTGAGAGAACCCTGACTTCAAATGGCTTGGCAGGGGGATTAGGCAACACACTTAGGCAGCAATCATTCTCATGTGGCTAAACAACCCCAAAATCTACAACAATAGATTCTGAAGGAAACAGAGTGATTTGAGTTGACCTAGCCATGCAATCTCAGCAGGAATGATTCTGAAGTAATTCAAGCACTCTCACAATCCTGTCTGTACTGTTTCTGCAAATAGAGTTCATTTATGCATTTGACAAATTTTAGTGAGTACCAACTATGTACCACCACTTTCCTGTTCACTGGGAAAACACCTTAAAGAAATGAGACAAAACACCTTGTCCTTGTGGAACAAGGTCGCTAGCATGTTATCGTTGTATTGAGAGAAATGCAATGAATTTTAATTTCTATCCCCTAGGACTGTACTGAACCGTCCCCAAGGGACATTTTACGAAAGACCATGAGCCAAACAGAAGCCATCAGTCTCTCCATCTTACCCTCTGTGTCATAGCAGTGCGCAGGACAGGATAAAGCCAATGCTTCTCTCTTAATGAGCCCTCATCATCAAGCCAAATGACTTCTAAAGCTGCAAGGCAGATACGGATCAGGACCCTAAAGAATGCTCACAGCTTTTGAATCACTTCCGGGTGTGTGTCCACAAAACACACACTAGGGACCAAACCCAGGGCCTCATGTGTGCCAAGCCCTCCTGGACTGAGCTGCACTCCCAACCTCATTTCTAAAAATCTCAACCATGAAAATAGTCCTAGCTTCTGAAAAGAATTTCCATGAGAAAATGTAAATGTCTTCATTTAACCTACACACACACACACACACACACACACACACACAAATTACGTGTGTAGCTACAAATGAGTAGATAGATAAATTGCTTTCTTACATGAGAAGAAAGAACAATCAGCCATTAAGATGATATTTACAAAGATTCTATGATAATGTGGTAAAACTCTTACAAAATGTTAGGTAATCAAGCCGAACAACACAACTATAGATTCAATGTAAGAAGCGTTTGCAAAAATCTACTGAGAAAGATAAAACATGATGAAACTGTTCCAAAGCGTTAATAGTTAAGATATTTAGATGCTAATAGTATTTTCTACTCTTTGAATTTTTCATTTTCTTCAATAAACATTCATCATTTTATAATTAAAATGATAGTTTTCTTAAAAAGTAAGCATGAGACAGCAAAAACAATTGTAAAACAGCCTATCATCGTAGCTAAGAACCTAAGATCTGGATACAAATGGCCTGAGCCTGAACTCCAGTTCCTGTAGGTATTGCGTGACCTTGGGCAAGTTACTGAATCTTCTCTTGCCCCAGTTTGCCTTGTGCAAAATGGAGATGGTAATAGTGCCTACCTAACAATCTGGTATGACAATTAGTAGATAATTCATGTAGGGGTTTTGGCATAGAGTGTAACACCAGAAAGTATTCAAAATGATAATACATCTAATACGCCAAGGGGCTCAAAAGAAGAATTTAAGCTAAGGGGAAAAGTTGCAAACATCCTACCTTGATGTCTTAGGGACAAGTAACTCAGAGCTGTGCTTTCACTGGGCAATTTTCCCTCACATGGAATCAATCCCCAAATCTTTTACTCATATTTTAAAATTTCCTCTGAAGAAGATGAAAAGTATGCACATGTTTGTTTTATGAATAATTACTTCCTTGGTTTCTTTTTATGTACTGGTCATAACTTAGTCTTTGCACACTAAGTCTAAAAATTATGTCCATAGGATTGTCAAAAACATTAATCATTACTCTAATATGAAATGACCTCATAAAAACACTGTACATGGTGCTATCAGACAGACAGCAGCTAATTTGAAGATAAAAATAATTGCTGATATAGTCATATTTTTCTGCCAAATGTCTATTGTGAAACCAGAATCTGATCTCTTACAGGCTACACCAAACATCCTTCCTTCTATGAAAATTAAACCATCTGAGTCTAGGTAAAATAGAGTAATTGATAACTAGCCTGAAAAAAAAAAAACTTTGTTCACAAGAGGTTGTTGGTAAATATTTCTTGGAAAAACATAAACTTCACTATTGCTTGCCAATATTTATCTTTATAAAAGAGTGATAATTCATAATTGCATAATTATAATAATTGCATAATTATTAAATGCTGACCAATAAAGAAAATCCAGAGGATAAGAAGGGATTAAGAAAAACCAGGTTGAAATTTATGCCTCTGATACCTCCTCCCCCATACATGAGCCCTCACTTTCCCTTATGAAAGAGAATTATGCCCTTCAGCTTCCAAGGGCATTATTATTTATCCTAACTTCTAATCTAACTTTCCATCAACTTTTGCCCTAGAAATCTTCTGTACAAAAGAAGGCAGGACTTCTATTCAGGTCTTGATTTGGTTCTGCAACCTTCTCCTACCCAATGGACTCTCCTCTCTCTGCATGAAATATCTACATATTTACATAGCCAAAAGGCCTGGAACCTCAGAGATTCACAGGCTCAGGTGCGACTCTTGCTGGGAACTAGCTATTTCATCTTCATTCGGTTACATAACCTCACCGAGCCTCAGTTTGTCCTTAAAGTGGGCATAAAGACACATCTCCCACGGGGATAAAATAGACAACTGACACTAAAGATTGGGCACGGTAGCCAAATTAGTAGTGTATTCTTCTCTTCCATTGCCATTGTTAGGGCTCCAGTCTTGCTTCAAATTCTGCTGTTCTTGGTCTCTTTTCTGTCTCTCCTTCCCAGATCAGAAAGGCAAAGTTCTACTGAACTCAGTTTTCGTCAAAAGAACATCTGGACTTTCAATTAACTTTGACTCACAATTCAAGTCCAGCGGCTCTGGAACGTAGATGAGTTAATTGGTTGTAATTTCTGTCCCTTTGTAGGGGAGCCTAAGAAATACGGTGGCCCAGGCTTAAGTCGGTGGCAGCCCATTACATTCATCCTCTTTCCACCTGTGAAGTCCTGGTCTGGACTCAGCCCACCTCCCTCCCCACACTCTCATAGACTAAATTGATTAGAACATCTGAGCTGAGTTTCCATCCAAAGATACCAACTCTGAAGACTCTCCCAAGATCCCAGAACAAACCGGTCCCCATCCTGAGTGGAAAGATTAAACAAGGGGCTGGTTTGGACCCCGCAAAGTGAAAGTTGGACCTTGAGCCTTAGCAAACAGATCAGTCCGGACCAATAGCTCTGCCCATCCAGAGCTTCCTAGCTCTCCTCCGCCCGGGCGGACCGCCTTTTCCCGAGCGGCTAGATGGTTCGGAGCTGCCGCGAGCGGCGGCGACCCCCGTGAGTGAAGGCAGTGTGGGACTCGCCGGGGTCCAGCCCTGAGCCCCGGGCCCTGCCAGGTGCTTCCGTGGGCCCCGCTCCACGCCTCCCCCTCGACGTTCCTCAGAGCGCGCAGCGCGCTGCGCTCCTGGGCGCTGGGAGCCAAGGCGGGTGCCGCCCTCGCGCCCGCGGGAGAAAAACGCTACCTGTGGAAGTAATGTGCGCAGAAGAGGCCCAGAAGCAAAGCCCCAGGCGGTCCGAAGAGAGAGCGGGGCTGCCAGGCGAGGAACCCTGCGGACACCGCGAAGGCGGGCAGCTCCTGCAGGAACCAGGAGGCGCTGGCAGGCAGGTAGGTCGCCCCGGGCGCCAGGATCTCCAAGTGCTTCCCGTAGCGGGAGGGTTCGTTCTTGTACAGAGTCAGTGCCCCCAGGATGGCCAAAAGGGCGCTACCCGCCAGTGTCAGGCTCTGCTGGCACCCAACCGGCATCGCGCACTGTTCACTGTGGGTGGCCGCCGTCCGCGCAGAGGAGAGAGCTGCTCCCACCGCCCCTTTGTGGAGCACCAGACGCCACCCGGCGTCCGCCCCTTTGGCCTGGGCTCCCGCCCCTCTGTCGTGCCTCCCACCTGGGCGCGCCCGGCCCTGTCTCAGCTCAGCAAGTGATGCCCCTTTCTCAGCACTGGCTTTGCGAGCTGCAGACAAGGCAGGGAGGAAGACGAAAGCTTTCGTGGCGACAGAGAGTGTCCTGCGACCCCTGCTCCCCGCACACGCGCCTCTACAGCTTTCCATTCATCTCCGCTTAGGCTGCCCTTCGATGACTAGTTGCTCACCCATCAACCGCTGATGCCGCGACTTCTGGGACGACGCGGTAACGAAGAGGAAAACCCTGGGACAATTTGGCCAGTAATGTTCGCTCCCCCAAACATACACACCCTGGGCACTTGCCACGCGGCCCCCACCCTCGAATCCCCAGGCCAGAATCTTCCCATTTCCTCGAGGTCCCTACGCTCACTCTCCATGGTTCCCACTCAACCTTGGATGCTTCCTTCGAACCTGGACCCAGCAGTCTGGCGCTTGCAGCGTCCACCATGCTCTCTACTACTTGATGTCCTGCTCCTTCGCCACTCAGCATCAGGGTCACCTCTGCCCTCTCCCAGACAGACACCAGCCTCTCCCCGCCCCGCTTTCTCTTTGCATCCGCACGTGCGTTCTTGGGCAGCCCACTTCAATCAGAGGCGTGTTCGCTGGGTGCAGGTGTGGGCGCACGGATTAGGGCCAGCAGTTGTCCTGCCCATTTGCCCTATTCTCTCCCCCTACTCCTGAAGCTGGTGCAGACTTGGGTTAAGTCTGGGGCTTCTCCGCGCGGGACTGCCTCTCCTAGCTCTGGAGTGGGCGTGTCAGGTTTCTTACAGTAGTGGCCTTGGAGATGTCACTGGCCTCTGACCTCTGTCCAGCCTGCACACACTGGATCTGGTTCTTTATCTCTTCCATTCCCCACCCTCCTCTGGTCTCACTCCCTCGTTCTACCTCTTCTCTTCCCGGATTCAGCTTCCAGCGTTTCTTGGCTGCCTCCTCCTCTGTATTGTGCTATTCTTTTTCCTCTTTCCTTCTTTCCATGACTTGGTTTTCTCCTTCTAGGTTGACCTCCGTTTCTTGCCTGCTGTTTACCCCCACCTTCCTTGATTACATCATCCCTATTTCCAGCTCTGGTCCCTGCTTGGTCCTGCACCCCAAGCCCTCCCCCTTTCCCTCTCTCATTTGGAGCTTTCTTCCCCCTTAGCTCCAAATCACCACCGAGCAGAAGGCCCTGTCCTTATTTCCCCATCCACTCCATCCAGGCCTAACAGCTGGTGCAGGGAAAAGCACACTCCCTTGTTTCCAGTTTAGTATGTTTCTGCCTCTTGGGACACTGTGGCATACTGTGATGGTTCAGTGCCACAGGGCATCCTCTGCTACTGACCAAGAGGTACTTATCATCTCCTTGTTTGGTTAAAAATTAAGCAGTGATCATGCTGCAGTTCTTAAATGAGCACCACATCTGTATCACATAGACTGAGGCAATTTCTATGGAATAACCAGAAATGTGGTTTCACAGCTGCGTCTGGCTGGTTTTGCACTAGCTTTACCATGTGATCCAGTCCTAGCATCTTCAGTTACTACCTGCATGTTGAAAGTGCCCTAAACAAGACCACCAGCAAAGATCTAGCTTCAGATTTGCATCTTTTCCCCTGCTAGAAAACTCAATTGGTATTCCCTTCAGATATATCAAATTCTACCTCCCACGAAACTAAACCTGTTGATCTTCCCCTCCACACCACCCATACCCAAGTCCTTCCTCTGTGCTCCTCATTGTTACCTCTTCTTTGTCCTTAATAGCCATAACCTCCCTAGAGCACTGGCTCGTTTCATGATGCCATACAGCATTAGAACAAGCAGTGTGACATCTCAGACCCAGCTCAATGGAATAACACTTTGAAACGAAATTTCTCCTGCCTTGATTTCATCCTATCTTTTTTTTCCTAATTTTACCCAATTTTTGTCTTTGCTATTTTTTCCACTAATATAACCGTTTTTGCTGTTACAGCTAAAAGTTGTTGTTCTTTTGCTCTAAGTCAGTAACTTTATAAAATCAGTCATCTTCAGTATGCACATCTGTGGGTTGGCCAGAGGTCAACTGATCTAGACTGGGCTTCTCTGATCTTGACTGTGTTTATTTATTCTTAAATAAACCTTATAGCACCTTAGAGCCCAGCTTAATACAGGGTTTGGATCAGGAGCCTTAGCTGAGGCTCTTATCCTGGAATAGGTAAGAGAGCTCCACCATTCTATGGCAATAACAAATATATAAGCGTACAAAAACACATACGGCCTCTTCAGGTTCTGACCAGGAACCAGTAAATACTTAACTTCCTATTCATCTAGTGACCAAATCAAGTCACCTGGTGGACTTGATTCCAGAGCCAGAGTGGGTAAGTATTGCTAAGTTACCTGGCAAAGGGCGGAGATGTACACAGAGAACTGGAGTCAATAATGCAACTCTTCCATATTTCATTCATTAAAAAAGCACCCACATGTTAAAAATACAGCCTGGTTGATGTGCACAAAGTGAACATACTTTCACAATCTGCACCTAGGCCAAGGGACAGATTACCATGCCAGGAGCTTCTCTCATGCCTCCTTGCATCCCCTTCCTAGAATAACCACTACCATGACTTTGAACACCATAAATTAGTTTTATCTGCTTCTGAACTTCATATAAATGGAGTCATACAGTATTTACTCTTTGTGTATGATATTTTTGGGGGGATGGATTGAACACAGAAGCACTTAACCACTGAGACACACCCCCAGCCTGCTTTTATTTTTCATTTTGAGATAGGATCTCACTAAGTTGCTTAGGGCTTCACTAAGTTGCTGAGGCTGGCTTTGAACTTGTCATCCTCCTTTCTCAGACTCCTAAGCTGCTGGAATTACAGGCATGTGCTACCATGCCTGGCTGTTTGTGTATGTTTTAATGGTATTTGGGATTTGTTTTAATCAGACATGATAAACATGCAGATAAATTGTTGTTGTGAAGGAAAAAGTTGACATTCATGGATCCCTGATAAGGGGAGACATACAAGACTAGCAGGAAGCACCATCATTAGTCAGGGTCAGTAAGAATGGATGTAGTGGAGAAATGGGTAAGGCGGAACATGCAAGTTTAGAAATGGCTCCTTTGAACCAACCCAGATGCCCCTCACTTGATGAGTGGATTTAAAAACTGGTACATATATACAATGGAATACTACTCAGCTATTAGAGAAAACAGTATTATGGCATTTGCAGCCAAATGGATGGAGATGGAAAAAATTATGCTATGTGAAATATCTTAAACTCAGACTCAAGGGCCAAATATTTTCTCTCATTTGTGGAAGTTAGAATACATTTGGAAACAGTATGATAGATGGCTAACCTAATAATTTACTCGATCATGGGGAATCTTGCCTAGGATGCTGGGGGATGTAGGAGGGGAGCAAGGAGGGGGGAGGGAATAATAAGGATATCAAGGAGACCGGAGGGAGGTAGTATGGAGGAATCTAATCAGAGGGGAACCTCTCATTTCCATGAGAAGCCCAATTAACTTGGGGTTTAAGTAGGGGGAAACATGAAACCATGGGGAACCCAAGGAGGGAAACCATGGAATGGCACCAGCCTTGGCTTGTTCTGTCATTATACATTTGTTCTTGATTGTTTGATGATGAATCCCTCCTAATTGTAAGACCATGTTTAATGAATAAAATTAAATTTAAAAAAAGAAAAAATAAAGAAAAACAAACAAACAAAAAGAAATGGCTCCTGTGAATACTTCCAGTGGCTCTGGGACATAGGAGCTGTCTCTGGTTGTTTGTTATCTGACTCTGGACCGATTAAGGCAAGGAAAAAGTGGCCCAGAGTTTGAGAGCCTGAGAAAAAAAAATTGGTCTTCATATAAAAGGTACACAGATTGTCATTTACAATCTCTAGGAATTAGCCCTGGAAGGGGCAACGTCTCCAGTGTTGGCAAGGCATGATTAATACTGTGGGCATGTGTGTATGCACGTGCATGTGTGTGCACATTGTGCGTGATCCATTCATGTAGTTAAATATAGTTATAATTTGTTTGTTCTTAGTGTTGCATAGTATTCCATTATGTGAGAATACCACAATTTATTTAGCCACTCTATTGCTAATGTATGTATTTGTGAACTCAGGCTGTCATAACAAAATACCATAGACTGGGTGGCTTAAACAACAGAAATTTATTTTCTTACAGTTCTGGAGGCTAGAAATCCAATATCAAGGTTCTGACTAATTGTTTCTGGTGAAGACTCCCTTCCTGGCTTGCCGAGAGCTGACTTCTTCTAATGTCTTCTCAGGCTTTTCCACAGCACACTCATGAAGTTAGAGAGAGCTAACGCTAATGCTATCAGAGCCAGGCCCCACCTTTATGACCTCATTTAACCTTAATTATTTCCTAGAGGCCTCATTTCTAATTACAGTCACACTAAAGGGTTGAGACCTCAACAGATGAAATTGGGAGGACACAAGCATTCAGTCTGTAACAACAGGCATTCGTATGGCAAAATTTTGACATCTACTTACGGAGATTGTTGTCACAGAATTTTCTCTCAGTGTAGTTTCCCCTCATTACCATAGCAACTCCTGCTGTATAACAAGCAGCAGGATAGTAGGAGAGAAGAGTGAAATGCAACAGAGAAAACAACATTGTCTTTAAAGGAAGACAATTCAATCCAGGCAAGTGACAATGAGGCTGTTACTGCTTGTATCTAGAAATGATTCCCCAAAAGTTCATGTTTTGAAAGCATTGTCCCCAATGTAGGAATGTTCAGAGGTGAAATGGCTACATTAGGGTGCTGCATAACCCTAATTAATCCATCCATTGGATGGATTAATAATTTGAATGCATTACTGAGTGTAACTGAAGGCAGGCAGGACATGGCTGGAAGAAGTGGGGTATGCCCTTGGATTACATCTTGTTCCTGGCTCCTCACACTCTCTTTTACTCTGCTTCCTGGTTATCATGAGCTGAGCAGCCTTCCTTCGCCATGTCCTTTCACCATGATGTTCTATCTCACCTCAGACCCAGAGCAATGGAGTCAACTGACCATGGACTCAACTTCTGAACCTCCGAACCTCTGCAACCAGTATCCAAAACAAAATCTTCCTCCTGTATGTTGTTTTGTCAGGTATTGCAGTTACAGTGACAAAAAAGAAAAACCCTGATAAACACAGTAGCATTCACAATATCCAGCATCCCCAAAATTACAAGGCATATTGCCTTGACTTGTGATAGCAGCTACTAAAGTAAAACCAAACTTCCCAGCTAAGGATAGAGAACTACATGAGACCGCCCTTACTTATCCACCGCAAATTGAAGGTCTGTAGGCCACCTGCACATCTGCACAGCTAGCCACACATTCCAGGCTTGATAACTCACTTCAGCAACTCGCAGAATTCAAGAAAGCACTATACTTATGATTCCAGCTTTATTATAGTAAAGAGAAACAAATTAGAACCAGTCAAAAGAAAAGGCGCAAAGGGGAAAGACTAGGAGCACACCCCTAACACACAACTTCTTTGTCCTCTTCCCAAGCAAGGAGTGTGTTGCCAACCAAAAACACTCACCAGATCTTCAGCACCCAGAGTTTTTATTATAGTTTTATTTTGAAGGGGTGATTAATTGAATCATTGCCAAGTGATCAAATTCAATCTCTAGCACTCATCCCCTCCCCAGAGGTCAGGCTGATGTCATGAGGCTGTAAGTACATAGCTGGTCATTCTGATATAACTGGCCCTTATTCTAAGTCACCTCATTAGCATAAATTATTAAGACCCACCATGAATGACAAAGATACTTCTATCATTCAGCAAATTCTAAGAATTACAGCCTACTCCCAAGAACCAGGAAATAAAGTCAACCTTATCTGGGGGGCAGAGCTAATTCTTCCCAATATATGTGTAAAGAAGTAGGTCCAGCCAAGGAAATCACCTGCAGAAATAAGGAAACAACATTAATGAGAGAAAAAATAATAATACAACCATAATCTCAACAATTTAACACGGATAATGTCCAGGATACAATCCAAAACTACCCGACACAGGAAGAATCAATGAAATCAACCGCATTCTCAAGAGAAAAGAAAATCAACTGCAACCAATTCTGAGATGAACCAAATTTTAATTATCAGACAAGTGGCTGTTATAATTGTATTAGTTTGCTAGTCACAAAGTGAGTGGCTTAAATAATAGAAATGTATTGCCTTACAGTGCTGGAGGCTGGAGGTCTGAGATCAAGGTGTCATGGGTTGTATGACTCTGAGGAACATGAGAGATTTTTCATCCCATGCCTCTCCTCTAGCTCTGGGTGGTTTACTGGCAATATTATGTACTCTGAAGCATTTAGAAGCATCATCCCTACCACTGCCTTCACATTCACAAGGTCTTCTCCCTGTTTGTGTATGTGTGTATGCAGGACACAGGACATCTTCTATAAGGACACCACGTGTAATGGTTTGAATGTGAGATATCCCCAGAAAAGCTCACATGTGATAATTTGGGAAGGTTGAGATGAAATGATTGGCTTAGACAAGCCTTAGCCCAATCAGTGAGTTCATCCTCTTGGAGAGATTAACTGGCAACTGTGGGCTGGAAGGGTGTGGGCTGGAGGAGGTGAGTCACTGGGGGCTGCCTTTGGGGTATATATTCTGTATCTGGTGTGGAGTTTCTACCTCTGCTCTGCTCCCATGTGATGCCCTGAGCTCCCAGCTCCCTCTGCCACAGTCCCCCATCATGATGTTCAGCCTCACCTCAAGCCCTGAAGAATAGAGCCAGCTGACCATTGGTAAAGGAGGTCTAGTATAATGTTTCAAATCCGGATAAGGTGTAATGTCATACAAACTAATACATTTTTAGAGATGTTTTGAGAAGGGGAGGGGAGGGATAAGGGTGGGTAATGGGGGGGCTCTTGGAGGTAAATCTAATTTCCAGAATCTATATATATATATTATATTATTTCATTAAAAATAATATATGCATATCAGATTGTTACTTTATATGCATTTATGATTGTACAATAACTCAATTTCTTTTTTTTATTAGATGGATATAGAGTTACAATTGAGGGGGAAACATTATCAAACATTCAAGAACAAATGTATATAAACTTAGTTATCAATGGCTAATGCCATATCATGGATGCCCAGCTTGGGTTTCCCATGTTGCTGTTTCCCCCAGAAGAACCCCTGAGTTAAATGGATATCTCATGAAGGACAGAGATACCTTCTAAGATTATTCCCACCCTCCAGTCTCCTAGGTGTTCTTCCTAAGCCCTCCCCACACCCTGTCCCCCACCCTACGCCTCCAAGTATCCTAGGGAGCCATGTCCCAGTTACATTAAGAATCATACAATTTGAAGTTATTATTAGCTTAGCCGTTTAACATACTGCTTCCTGATGTATTCTAGCTTCCACAGATGAGAGAAACCATTTGGCCCTTGAGTCTCTAAGATTGGGATACTTCACTTAGCATAATTCTTTCCATTTCCATCCATTTGATTTCAAAGGCCATAATATCATCTTCTCTAATGGTCGAGTAATATTCCATTGTATATATGTACCAAACATTTTGAATCCACTGGTCGAGTAAGGGGCATCTGGGTTGGTTCCATAATCTACCTATAATAAATTGAGCTGCTATAAACATTGATGAAGCCACATCACTATAATATGCTGATTCTAACTCTTTTGGGAAAATACCCAGGAATGGGATAGCTGGATCATAAGGTGGTTCCATCCTTAATTTTTGAGGATTCTCCACACTGCTTTCTAGAGTGGCTGAACCTGTTTGCAGTCCCACCAGCAGTGTAACAGTGTTCCTCTCTTCCCACAGCCCCTCCAGCATCTTTTGTTGTTCGAATTTTTCATTTTTGCCACTCTAACAGGACTAAGGTGGTATCTCATTGAAATTTTGATTTGCAGTTCCCTTATAGCTAATGATATAGAGCATTTTCTCATTTATTTATGGGGTTTCTGGACTTCCTCTGGTGAGAAGTTTCTTTTAAGATCCATAGCCCATTTATTGATCGGATTATTTGTGGGTTTTGGTGTTTAGTTTCTTTAGTTCCTTGTATATTCTGGATATTAGCCCTCTGTCCGAGGTGTAGCAGGCAAAGGTTTTCTCCCATTCTGTAGGTTCTCTCTTGATGCTCTTGACTAGATCTTTAGCTGTGCAAAAAGCTTTTTAGTTTAATTGCATTCCATTCATTTATTCTTGACTTTACTGCTTGAGCCATGGGAGTTTTGTTAAGGAAGGCGGTGCAGACTCCTATATCCTGTAGTGTTGACCCTACTTCTTTTTCTAGTAAGTTTAAAATTGTTGGCTTAATATCCAGATCTTTGATCCATTTTGATTTAATTTTTGTGCAGGGCAAAAGATAAGGATCCAGCTTCAGTTGTCTACACATGGCTGTCCAATTTGTCCAACACCATTTGTTGAACAGGCTATCATTCTTCCACACTATGCTTTTGCCCCCTTTATTAAATATCAAATAGGTAAATATATGAGGGTTTCTCTCAGGATCTTCTATACTGTTCCACTGATCTTCAGTTCTGTTTTGATACCAATACCATGCTCTTTTTACCACTACAGCTTTGTAGTATAATTTCAGGTCAGGGATTGAGATACCCCCTACTTCTTCCTTCCTGTAGAGTAATGTTTTGGCTAGTCTGGATCTCCTGTTATTCCATATGAACTTGAGAATTGCTTTTTCTATATCTGTGAAGAATGCCATTGGTATCTTGATGGGGATTGCATTAAATCTGTATAGGGCTTTGGGTAGAATGGCCATTTTTATTATATTGATTCTGCCTAACCA
Organism: Aplodontia rufa; assembly: GCA_004027875.1. Taxonomy (NCBI): domain Eukaryota; kingdom Metazoa; phylum Chordata; class Mammalia; order Rodentia; family Aplodontiidae; genus Aplodontia; species Aplodontia rufa. The sequence continues at coordinate 23,635 of PVKS010017520.1, forward strand.
TGAGCAGGGAATGTTTTTCCATCTTTTCAGGTTTTCTGTAATTTCTTTTTTTATTGTTTGATAGTTTTCTTTGTAGAGGTCCTTAATATCCTTTGTAAGGTTAATGCTAAAGTATTTTATTTTTTTGGAGCCGATGGTGAATGGGAGAGAGTTCCTGATTTCTTCTTCTGCGTATTTGTTGATGGAGTAAAGGAAAGCTAGTGACTTACTTTCTTAATTAAAAAAAAAAGAGTATAAAAAAAAACAATGGAGCTGGCCTTCCATGGACTAAGACCTCTGAAACCGTGAGGCCCTAAATAAAACCTTTTCCTCCTTAAATTGTTCATCAGGTCCTTCAGTCACAGCAATGAAAAACTGACTAAAACACCAGGCATAATGGATAAAGGACCCATCCTACTTCTGGGTGATAATTCAACATGTGACTTTAACCAATCTCCATAAATTACAAAATAAAACATGCTTTTTTTTCAATTCATGGGGGATCAAAGACCTAAATATAACATCTGAAACTTTGAAAATATAGGGAAAACTCTTCAACATACAGACACAGGTAATGACTCAGTAGGACTCTTGTAGCTCAGGAAATAATAGCAAGCATCGACGGATGGGACTGAATCAAGTTTAAAAGCTTCTGCATCAAAAAAAAGCAATTAACAGTGAAAAGACAGCCTACAGAAGGGGAGAAAATCTTTACCAGATAATCTACCAACAGAGGAATAGATATCCAGAATATAAAAAAAATTTTAAAAAGCACAGCACCAAAACAAACAAAAATCCAATCAATAAATGGGCAAATGAACCAGTCACTTCTCAAAAGGAGAAGTAAAAATGGCCAGTAATTGTACAAAAAGGCTCAACATCTTTAGCCATCAAGGGAATGCAAATCAAAACTACATTAAGGTTCTATCTCACCCCTGTCAGAATGGCTGTCATCTAGATACAAAATTTAAAAAAAAGAAATGCTCACAAGGATACAGGGGAAAAAACCCTGATTGCTGTTGATGGGAATATAAATTGGTACAGTCACTATGTAAATCAGTGTGGAGGCTCCTCAAAAATGCTAAAAAAGGAGCTACCATATGATCCAACTGTACAATTTCTTGGTATATATACAAAGGAATTAGAGTCAGCCCACTATAGAGATATCTATACACCCATGTATATTGCAGTACAATTCATAACAGCCAAGTTATGGAATCATCCCAGGTGCCTCTCTACAGATGAATGATTGATAAAGAAAATGTGGTCTATATACATAATGAAGTATTATTCAACCATAAAGAAGAACAAACTCATTTCATTTACAGGAAAATGGATGGAATGGGAGAACATAATATGAAATGAAAGAAACCAGGCACAGAAAGACAAGTATCACATGTTTTCTCTCATACATAGAGCATGAAAAAAAGATGGCGTGAAAGAAGAAAGAAACCAATAAAAGAAGAGGAAAGTGAATGGGAGAGAAGGGAGGGAAATGTATGGGAGCAATAGGGAGTGACAATTATTGAAATGTTACACGCATGTGCCACAATAAAACCCATTGTTCTACGTCATTAATATGCACTTATTCAAAATAAAGGTAGAAACTTAAGAAAAAACATGTTTTTGATGCATGAAGGTATCAAGAGAGAAATAGGAAATCTCAATATGGATATAGAAACATTCTTAAAACATAAAACTTTTAGAAACAAAAAAATGCAATTTCTGAAATTAAATATGATGGGTTAGACATAACTACCAAACAAAGGCAATGGAACATGTATTGAACTTGAAGATAGATCCTTAGGGAAAAAAATGACAAACAGTATCAGTGACTTTACAGACGAAATCAAACTGCCAAATGTATATACAATCAGAATTAACAGGAAAAAGCAGACATTAAAAGAACGCAAGCAAATAATTCCTGAAATATCCCCAAGGCTGATAAAAGACCAATGTTTACAAATTCAAGGTTTGTACTGAGCAAAGAGCAGGAAAAAATGAGAAGAAAATCACACTGAGACATACACATTTAAAAGACAAACAGCAAATCTTCAAATCAGGAATAGGAAACAGCATATGTCTGTGGAGAACAACAATCTGATGGTTAACAAACTTCTTTTTTTATTTTTTATTAAGGAGTTGAGTTATTATATAATCATAAATGCGTATAAAGTAGCAATATGACATGCATTTGTTCTTAAACAACAACTACCCCCACATCGCCCACACCCCAGTCTCTTGATTCTTCTATATTTTGTCCCTACAAGCGATATAAATGCTATAAATTTTCCAGAATCAAGTGATTGTGTAAGTGTTATTTGGATTCTCAGGGGAGAAAGAGTATGCTACTTCTTATTAGAAAACATGCGGCCCAAAATTCCATCTATATCCAACAAAAATATCCAAAAATAAGGCAAAGTTAGGATATTTTCAGTTTTTAAAAATCTCAGGACTCCTAATTACAGAGCAATAAATGGTAAAGGTTTTCCGGCTAAAAGACAAAAATTCCTGATGAAAATATGGTTCCTCCACAATAAACGTAGAACATCAGAAATGGGCATTCGGATAATTTGTATACATTTTTTTAAAACATTGTTTTTTCCCTTTTTTCCCTTTTAATACTCTTGAATCCACATGCTATGTACTGAATGTTTATGCCCCCCAAAGATTATATGGTAAAATATTAACCTCCGATGTTAAGGTATTGAGAAGTAGGGTCTTAGGCTAGGGGCATATATAGCTCAGGGGTGGAGCACTTGTCTACCAGCACAAAGCCTTGGATCTCATCCCCAGCTGCACAAAAAAGAAAAATTAGGAAGTGGGGTTTGGGGTGGTGATTAGGACATTAGGGTGGAGCCCCCATGAATGGGATTAACACACTTACAAGAAGAAAGACATCGCTCCTAGCCAATCAGAAGATAGCCATCTGAAAACTAAAATGAATGCCATCACCAGGCACTGAATCTGTCAGTGCCTTGATCTTGGGATTTTCAGACTGTAAAACTGTGAGGGAAAAAAAACTGTTTAGACCACCTAGTGTATAATATTCCATTATAGCTGCCCAAACTGACTGACCCCATGTAACTGTAACTGTGCTACAACATTGCTTTATAAAATTTCTAATGTGTTTTGATGTACCACATATACAATTATAACATTATGGATGCAGAGATATAAATCTATAATGTTGCAAGATTTTTTAAGTGAAGTAGTGTATTACAATTATTACCACAGTGGGAAGTTATGGTTGGAACTGCCTGAAAAGAAAACGAAACTACGAAACTATCTTTATTTAAGATGACATCATCTTGTAAATAAGATGGTAAAACAAGCTTATAACTAGTAAATTAGTTCAGAATTCAGCACTGTAAAAAATCAATTGTGCTACTACACACTAACAATAACCATCTTAAATGAAATTACAAAATAATCCATTTACAATAGCAATAAAAAGAACAAAACACTTAGACATAAATTTTGCAAAAGTGTAAAACTTATATACTGAAAGTTAAAAAACATTATTAAAAGAAATTAAAGAAGATTTAAATTAATGGAAAGATATCCTGTACCCATGTGTTGAAATACTGAACATTGTTAGATGTTTTACTTCCTGCTATGAGCTGAATTGTGTTCCCCCAAAATTCCTATGTCAAAATCCAGAATCCCAATGAGATTATATCTGGAAACAGGTAGATAAATAGGGTTAATTAAGGTCATCAGGGCAAAGCCCAAATCTGATATGACTGTGGAGAGAGAGAGAGGGAGAATCTTTCTACCAAGGGAGACCCATATTGGCACATTCAAAAATGTGAAAAATAAATTTCTCTTGGTATTTTGTTATAGCCTGAGCAAACTAAGATACTCCCTAAACTGGTATACATATTCAACTCAAAATCTATCCAAATCTGAGATAACACTTTTTTCTGGAAATGGGCAAGTTGATACTAAAACTTATATGGAAATATAAGAGACCCAGAGTATACAAAACAATCTTTAAAAAGGAAAAAAAAGCCAAATGACACACATTTCCCAATTTCAAAACTCAACACAAAGAAACAGTAATCAAAATAATGTGGTAGTGGGAGCTGGAGAGATGGCTCAGCTGTAAGAGCACTTGCCTGACATGAGAGGACTAGGGTTCAAACCCCTGCACCACATGCACAATTGTTGGGGAAAAATAAAAACCAGATGAAAAAACTAATACAATTCTCTCTCTCTCTCTCTCTCACTCTCTCTCATCTCACTCTTTAAAAAAATCTAAAAAAAAGGTGTGGTACTGACTTAAGTTGAGAATCATAGATCAACTGAATAGAATTGGGAATCCAGAAATAAATTATATATTTATGGTCAACTGATTTTCAACAAGAATGCCAATTTTATTCAATGAGGAAAAACCTATTTTTTCAACAAATGATGCTATTACAATTGGATATCCAAATGCAAAAGAATGAAGTTGGAGCCCACACATCATATACAAAAATTAACTCAAAATGGATCAAATACATAAATGGAAGAATCAAAACTATAAATATTTGTGACCTTAAATTAAGTAATGGTTTCTTAGTTATAACATGAAAACATAAGGAACATAATCAAAATTAGATCAATTGGGCTTCATTAAACCACACAAGCAATACCACCAAGAAAGTTGAAAAGATGATCCACAAAGTGGGAGAAATATTTTCAAGTCATATCATTCATAAGGGTGTAGTAACAAGAAAAAAATGAAAAAGTTAATCCAGTTTTTTGTTTTTGTTTGCTTTTTAGAGAGAGAGGGCAGTGAGAAAGAGAGAGAATCAATTTTACTTAGCTTTTCATCTGGTTTTCATTGCTCTGACACTTAGTTGTGTATGTGGTGCTGGGGTTCAAACCCAGGACCTTGTGCATGCCAGGCAAATGCCATAACCACTGAGCCACCTTTCCAGCTCCAATCATCCAGTTTTAAAGGAGGCACAATATCTGAATAAACATTTCCCTGAAACAAATATACAAATGACCAATACACACATGAGAAGATGTTCAACATGATTAATTGTTAAGGAAATAAAAATCAAAACCAAAGACTACATAGTAAAATATTTACCTCCAATGTTTTAGTATTAAGAAGTGGAGTTTTAGGCTGAGAGCATAGACCAATGGCAGAACAGACTGGTTCACAAGAAGTCCTCCACTGTCCTTGTGAGTGGAGAGGAGTGGCAGGAAGACATTTGTGAAGGTCACACCTAAGCTTGTGGCTTTGGAAAAGACAAATCCCCATATCTTCATGTCTGCTGGAGATAGCAGCAAACTTTGTCACTGGGGAAGTTGTGTTAATAATATATAAACTGAGATTCCTGGAAGTCAAAGCCTGCTGAGATCACTTTTAACAGGTGGTGGGAGCAAAATTGGACAGGGCATACTCCAGAGCCCTGGTGCATGTGCTTCTCCCTATGCACCAAGATCTTCACACACACACACACACACACACACACACACACACACACACCTACCTCTGCTGCCTTCACCTATGAGGGTTCAGCCTACTGGGTTGAGAACACACCAGCACCATATTCTCTGAACAAGTAGGAGGCTCTCCAGCTCCTGGGGCAAGCTACAGAACTCGGGGGTCCCCCTAGCTGCACTGCAGAAGAGCAGAGTACAGTCTGTATTAATAGCCCCAGCTGTGCAGTGCTTCTCCCTGCCAGCACACAAAGCAGCATCTGCACCAAGAAGGAATCTGGGCGTGGGGCGGCAGACACCCAGGGCTCTCCTTTCTGTGCCACCAGACAACACATTGGCCATCCGTCATGAAGCTACCAAAGCCATATCTATGCACACCAGAATGGGCAGGATGAGGACTAATGTGCGTTCAATACTTTTTTTTTTTTTTTTTGAAGCAGAAGACTGATCTAGACACAGGAAAAAAATAAATAAATACAAATATACACCACTCCAACCAAGCAGAGCCAGTGGATTAAGTCACCACCTCTAAGCCCGGAGACATTTCAAGAATATGCACCAAGGTTTGAACATTTGCTATACCCACAGTACAGCATATACCAAAGCTAGAAGTCCCTGGAAAAAGTCTCTCCACCTTTAGTTCCTCTGCAAGGAAGAATTTTAGTCTTTTTATTGTTAGTTTTTTTATTTTGCTTGCATTGGTTTCCTTTATTATTTATTTTTGCATATAATTTTATATTTCTTTTTAAAGTCATCAATTTGATTTATTCCCTTTTTTCTCCTTTCTCATTTTTGTACTCTTCAATTTCTTCTCATTTTTTCTTCTTTTTCTTCCCCTCCTTATTCCTTTCTGTCTTTTCCTTCCCTTCTTTCTTTATATTTTAATATTAATTTTATATTCTTTATTGCCTAACATTTCAGCCTACTTTATATTAACACCCCCATTTTCTTCTCTGTGGTTAATGGAGTTACAGAGAACATTTACAGGTTAGTGCTGCATTCAGCACAGCAGGGTTTCAGACACCTGAAAGGGGAGCAACTCACCTTGACAAAGACAATCTGAGGGAATTAAGGTGGGGGACTCAGGTGGTACTCCATCTCCCACAACAAAGGCCCTAAGATCCTAATCCACACAGTTTTTATTATTAGGCTTATGTAAACAGAAAAGGCAGTGAACATAACTCATGATATATAGCCGAGTACCTCATTCAAACAAAGCAAACATCTATTCTAAAAAACAACTTCAACCAGAGCAAATAATCCTTGGGTATTTAGCAATTTCCCCATCTTGGGCTAGGGTAAGGAACAGGACCACTGTGACCTTGTGCATACATCTGAATTCTGCCTGAGCAACCTTTGTCCCACAGGGCATTCCTGGCTCAGTCAAGGGAGCTTTCAGCCTTGCTCTAAGGAGAGCAGTTTCTCCAAAAGGTTAGTATGCGGTTTGCTTCAAGCTGTTGCTGTTATTGGTTATTTTGTTCCCTCATAGTGGTGCCAGGGATTGAACACAGCACTTCAAAAATGTTGAAAAGATTTATGAAACTGAGATATACCCCCAACCCCAGAAGCATGGCAAAGAGAAAGTCGCTAACCAAAAAGACCCTCACATAACAGTAGAAGAGATATCCATCCCAACATAGAAATACAGGAAACGTGAGAAAGCAAGGCAATTAGAACCCCCCAAAATTCATAACTCGTAATAACCAAAATCATAGATAGTGAAGAAGAAAAAATGCCAAAGAATTCAACAGATTATGAAAATGATCAATGAATTAAAAGAATAAATGAACTAAAGAAGACAAAGCAAGATATGAAAGAGCATTTCAATAAAGAGAAATTTTGAAAAAAATCAAAAAGAAATTTTGGGAATAAAAATTCAATGAGACAAATAAAGGTTCAGGGGAGGATCTTACCAATAGACTAGATAAAGCAAAAGAATGAATAACAAGGCTCAGATAAGGCAGATGAACTAGAACATACAGGCAGAAAAAGAATAAGACACTATGAACAGAAAATGCCATTGCTCTGGGACAACATGGAAAGACCAAACCCAAGACTCATAGCTTGAAGAAGTAGTAAAGATGTAGGCTAATGGCATTGGTAAACTTATTCAGTGAAATAATAGTAGAAATGTTGCTTAATCTTCCATGTTTTAGTCAGTTTTCACTGTGGCCAAAAGACCTGCCAAGAATAATTTTAGAGGAGGAGAAGTTTATTGGGTGCTCATGATTTCAGAGGTCTTAGTCCATAGATGGCCAGCTTCATTGCTCTGGAAACCAGGCAAGGCAGAACATCATGGAAGAAGAGGAAAATAGCTCAGAACCTGGCCACCAGGAAGCAAAGAGCTCCATTTACCAAGGACAAACTATATATCCCAAGGCATGTCCCCAGTGACCTACTTTCTACAGCCACACCTTATCTGCCTGTAGTTACCACCCAGTTAATCTGTTCAAGTGGATCAATGCCTTGATTAGGTTAAGGCTCTCACAACCCAATCGTTTCACTTCTGAACTTTCTTATATTGTCTCACACATGAACTTTTGGAGGACATCTCCTACCTAAATGATAACACTGGGGAATGAGATAAACTCTCATATATTAGAGGAATTTAGATCTCCAAGTAGGGAGCCGGAGCAGTGGCTCAGTGGTTACAGCGCTTCCCTGGAATGCTCAAGGACACAGGTTTGAACTCCAGCACCACGTACACAGCAAACTGTCAGAGCAACAAAGCCACACAAAAAGCTGAATAAAATTGATTCTCTCTTTCTCTCTCTCTCTGTCTCTCTGTCCCTCTCTCTTAAAAAACAATAAAATAAAATAAAGAACTCCAAGTAGACATAACCAGAAAAGAACTTCTCCACGACATATTATAGTTAAAATGTCAAACTTCCTGAGCAAAGACAGGATTGCAAAAGCTGCAAGAGAGGTGACAAAGCACTTATAAAGGTAAATCCATCAGGATAACAGCAGATTTCTCAGCAGAAACTCTAAACTCCAGGAGGTTATGAAAAGATGTATTTCAAGTCCTGAAAAAAAACCACTGAATAGTTTACTATATTCAGCAAAGCTCTGATTCAGAATCAAAGGAGACATAAAAACATTCCAAGATAAGCATAAACCAAAGGAATTTATGACCACTAAACCTCTTTTGCAGGAAGTACTTGAACCCACAGAAGAAGAAGAAAAAAATAACCAAGAGAGCATGGGAAAGAAAAAAAAAATCATTAGAAAAACAGATAAGCAGACATTCAAGATGGTACGCTACGAGAAGCCTGCATTACTAGTTGCACCAAACTCAAGCAGCAGGAGTTCTGCCTCTGTGCGGTGGGTGAAAATGGATTTCACTAAAACTCAATGTAGGTCTTAGAAACTCAGAAATTTGGGTACATTAACCAACAGAGAAAGACTACACTGGAGCCTGGTTGGTTGTGGCTGCACAGTAGCGGTGCTGACTTGGCACAGAGGAAAGGAGAGCACAAAGAAGCATTAAGGGGCAGATCTAGCATGGAGAACCCTGAAATTAGAAAGGCAGCCTGCCTTCAGCTGATCCAGAGGAAACAGTGGTGCAGAAGCGGTGCTCCATGTTTCCCGACTGGAAGCAGACAGCGGAGGCAGCAGCCACCTCAAGGTGCGGGAGCCAGGAGATCTGAGCAAGTGACTGCATGGTCCTGGCAGGCACCTACCACGTGACTTAAGATGTACCAAGCAGAAAAAGAGTGAAACAGGCACAGAGAATATTTTGCTGGGGGGGATTCACGTTGAAAAAGCAGAGGAGGGGACAACTCACTTCTTCCTTTGAGTCTGGTGCCTCATGTGACCAGCCAAAGCAAGTCACAAGTCTGAACAAGCAGATATGAATGCACTCAGGACTAAGCCCAGGAAGTCTGGAAAGGCTATGTTTGTGGGCAGCAGAGGAGGTGAAGAATTGTCTCTCCTTCCCCATGAGTAGGAATCCTAGGGAGACTCCTGAGATTCAGACATTCAGCAGAGACTGAGGATAGCCAGGCCCTTGAGGCATGTCGATCTAATCTCTCCAGAATAGTCACCACCCAGCCAAGCCCCTGAGGCGTTATCAGATCCAAATCTGCCCATCCAGACCTCCGCTCTCAGAACCCTGCAACAGCCCAACCCTGGGGGTGCATGGATCTGATGCATTCAGAAAAAAACTCCAGCTGACAGTACTTCCCATCTCATCCTAGGAGAAAGGAGAATTTCTTAATGAAACTGGCAACGTGGTAAGCAGCACAAAGAGGAAGAGAATAACAACTCTCAGCCCTTGCTGTCACGCTCAGTATTTAACTCATGAAGAAATGGAAAGACGGTCAGGCTAGACAATGACCATCTACTTCCATTGTTTATTTTGACCACCTCTGTGAGAAAAATTCCTCAATTTCTCATTAAGAATCCTTTTGTTCTTTGCATTTTTCCTGTTTTGATGTCGTTTTGTTTTTTACTTTGTTTGTTTGTTTCGCGTGTGTGCTGCGCTGATTTGTTCATGGACATAAATCCATATACATATTTGCTTCTTTTTTCATCTTTAGCAATTTTTAAAATGTAGTTATTTTTCCTTGCCCTATCTTTTGAGCGTTGGATTTTTGATTAGCATATTTGTTGTTTTTTATTGTTTCTCATTTATCTGTTCCTCCTTCTCTCTTTCCTTTTGGTAACAGCCAAATGATATTGCTCTCTCTTTCACTCTTCCTTTACTTTATTTCTATTTTTTCTCCTCCTGTCTTATAACCATCACATCCTAAATCTCTTCTGCATGCTCTCTGTTCACTCTTTAAAATTGTAAGCTCTTTTCTGCTTTCTTTTCACACTTCCTTTTCTATTAATTAAGTGTATTCTTATCAACTTTTAGCACTAGTTTATACGACTCCTGCCCCCACCATTAATGTTAATGCAACCATTACTGCTGTAGATGCCAATGGTTGGCACCTGCTATTTGCCTTAATGCAAGATATGGTTGATGGTTATTTATTGTTTTTGCCAAAGGCATTTGCTAACCCTACCATTTCTGGGTTTTGTGCCAATTAACATTGTAGTTATCATGGAAGGAACCAAGTATTCAATTTAATGTTGTATATTGTTTGTATTGATTGTTGCTAAATTTTGTTTTCTCATATTTTGTGAGGTGCTGGGAATCTACAGGGACACTAAAAGTTCACAGGTTAGGGATTCTGCTATTGAACTAAACTTTCCCTGACTTTACTCCAATTCAAAGAAAGGATGAGAAAAAAACCCCAAACCATCAACAAGAACCCAAGGAAGAACAACCAGAGAGAGTATTTGGATCTCATGCATTAGCATTGACCCATACATCAAATCCAGAGAGGAAATTTAGAACAAATAACATAATTACACACAAAATAAGAGGAATCCACTTCAATTGATAGGCAGGAAGACCTTTAAAAATATGGAGAAAACAGGCAAATCTCCCCCAAAAACCCACAATACCATAACAAAGGGTACCACTGATAGTGGGGTGGATGGAAATTCAAAGAAAGATTACAATAATGTGATTACCAAAATGTTCAAAGAATTAAAAGAAGATTTAAGGAAGGAGTTAAAAGAGCAATTATAGCAGATGAATGATCACTTGAACAAAGAAAGAGAAATGGTAAAAAGAAACCAAAGAGAAATCCTACAAATGAAATACAAGCTCAATCAAAATACAAACTCAACTAAGATATCACTGACAAATTATATTCCATAGAAAATAGAACTAAGCCCTTGAAGATAGAACTTCAGGCACTGAAGAGAGGTTATACAATCTGGAGTAGAAAGAAGGCAGTAAAGAAAAAAAATACATAGAACATGATCAGAATGTACAAGAATTCTGGTACAACATTAAAAGACCAAACCTGAGAATCATTGGGATACAAAAGAACATAGAAATACAAACTAAAGGCATAAAAACATTTTCAATGACATAGTTACAGAAAACTTCTCCCATATCAGAAATGAGACAGACATTCATATACAGGAGGCTTATAGGAACCCAAATAGATCCAGCCAAATGAGAAACTCACTGAGACATACCATAATCAAAATGTCTAAGAGAAAATAAGGAAAGAATATTAAAAGTCATGAGAGAGAAGCATCAAGTCACATTTAAAGACAAATCAATAAGGATCATTGCTGATTTCTCAGCTCAGACTCTAAATATAAGAGGGCCTGAAATGAGTGAGATATTCTAAGACCTAGAAGAAAACAACTGTTAGCTGAGGTTTCTATACCCAGAAAAATCTCAGTTTTAAATTTGAGAGGGAAATAAAAACATTCCATGACAAGAATGAACTAAAAGCATTCATGAGCATCAAACCAGGCCTACAAAGAATACTACAACAAACTTCACACAGAGAAACAAAGAAACAATTCCCAAAGCCCACAAATAGAAGTTCAAACCAGTTACCATACAATGCTTGAAGAAGAATTAGGACCGATACTCTAGAATATAAGAGTAGGCATACATATATATACACACACACGATGAAGTTCTACTCAGCTATTAGAAACAATGATATTACAGCCTTTGAAGGTCTTGGACAGCAATGGAAGAAATTACACTGACTGAAATTAGCCAAACCCAGAGACTTAAAGGTCAAATGTTTTCCCTCATTTGTGGAAGTTAGAGCAAGACCCAGGCTTATGTGAAAGGTCAAGCTCATATACTAGACTCACTAAAGTCAAAGCAGCATATAATCTAGAGGAACCTAGATATGTAGTGGGGGAAAGGAAGAGGAAGACGGGAGGGGAAAGTGAGGGATGATAGGGAAAGATCTGGTGGGGGGGTGAAATCAACAATGTTACTTTCTCTTGACACTCCCAAGAAGCCAAATAATATTTATGCAATCATTTAATTCTGGAAAATGCTCAAATATAGATGATAGATAGATACATAGATGATAGATAGATAGAGATTTTTATATCTATTATGGGGGAAAACATAGAAATGTTAAGAGACTGGGGTATGGGTAATGTGGGGGTGATTTTGGATTAGGATCAGGGGCATATCATATTGTAACTACATATGCATCTATAATTGTACAACAACTCCTCAATAATTTTTTTTAAAAAAATCCACTAAAGGACAACCAAGACAGAACATAGCACAGCAAAAAAAAAAAAAAAAAAAGAACAATGGCAGTGAACCGCAAGCATATATCTATACTACCTGAATGTTAATCGTCTCAACTCCCAAACTGAAAGACAGATTAGCAGAATGGATCAAAAACAAAATCCAACTATATGCTGTTTACAAAGACTCATCTTACAGGCAAAGACACCCACAGGCAGAAGGTATAAGGATTGAAAAAAGTATTCCAAATACATTGTCCAAGAAAACAAGCAGAAGTAGTTATTCTAATATCTGACAAAGTAGATTTCAAGTAAAAATTAATCAGAAGAGATGAAGAAGGCCACTAGATACTAAGAAAGGAAACAATCCAACAAGAGGATATAACCATACATTTATGCCTCAAATATCAATGCATCTAATTACATGGAAAAAATACTTCATGAAATTAAAATCCTCTTAGACCCTAACACAATAATACTGGGGGATTTCAATACACCCCTACAACCAATAGACATCACATCAAAACAAAAAAATCAATAAAGATATCTCAACCTAAACAACACTAAAAATCAAATGGACATAACAGACATCTACAGAATATCCCACATCAAAACAGCTGAATTTAGCTTCTCAGCAGCACATGGATCTATTTCCAAAATAGGTAATATTCTAGGCCACAAAGGGAATCTTAGCAAATACAAAAATATTGGCATAATTGCATGTATCCTAGCAGATCAGGATGGAATGAAACTAGAATTTAAGAGCAAGAAAAATAACAGAAACCACAGAAATACAGAGATATTGAATAATACTCTCTCAAATGAAGAATGGATCAAAGAAGAAATGAGAACAGCAATTAAGAAATGCTTAGAAATGAATGAGAACAAAGACACAGCATATCAAAATCTCTGGGACAGTTTGAAAGAATTTCTAAGAGGAAATTTTATAGCACTGAGTGCCAACATAAAAAAAAAAAACAAAAAACTAGAGAGATCCCTAATAAATAAGCTTATGCTTCACCTCAAATCCTTAGAAAAAGAGGAAAAAACTAAACCCAAAATAAACAGAAGACAAGAAATAATCAAGATCAGAACTGAAATCAATGAAATTAAGAATTTAAAAAATCCAAAGAATTAACAAAATGAAGAGTTGATTCCTTGAAAAGATAAACAATATTGACAAACCCTTAGACAAACTAATCAAAAGAAATAATAAGAAGAAGCAAATCAACAAAAATCAGAGGTGAAAAGGGAAAGATCACCACAGACCCCTCTAAAATCCAGAGGATTATCAGAACCTATTTTGAAAACTTATACTCCAATAAACTTGAAAATATGGCACAGATCAATAACATAAACAACAGGGCTGAAGTGGTGGCTCAGCAGTTTGAGTGCTTCCTGGCATGTGCAAGTTCAACCCCAGCACCACAAACACAACTAAGTGTAAGAGAAACTTCTATCCCTCACTCTCTCTCTTAAAAAAAAAAAAAGAATATAAACAACAATAAGTGCTGGAGAGGGGGTGTGGAGAAAGGAACACTTCTACATTGTTGATGGGACTTCAAACTAGTTCAACCATTCTGGAAAGCAGTATGGAGAGTTCTCAGAAACTAGGGATGGAGCCACCACATGACCCAGCTATCTCACTTCTGGATATTTTCCCAAAAGATCTAAAATTGGCATAATAAAATGACACAGCCACATCAATGTTTAAAGAAGCACAATTCACAATAGCTAATTATGGAATCGACCTAGATGCCCATCATTAGATGAAATTGTGAGATAGTCTACTCAGCAATTAAAAGAATGAAATTGTGACCTTTGCAAGTAAATGGAGATTATCATGCTACATGAAATTAGCCAAACTCTTAGGTCAAATGCTTCTTCCAATATGTAGAAGCTAGAATAAAATAAAAGAAAGGGTGAGGGAATGATAAGATTACATAAAGAACCATTTAAATATAAATTAATACAGGAATTACTAAAGGAAGTCTAGTAGACTTTTGAGAAGGGGAGAGGGAGGACGGATGGGAAAAAAAGAGGAAGGGAAAAGAGGGGAATATGAAAGCATATTTTGCATCTCTAAGATACTATATAGTGCCCACACAATAAAAACTGGAAAAGAAAGTTGTCCTCTTCCTCCTCCTCCTCATCATCATCAAAAGGAAATCAGTAAAAGAAAGGAACCAGGGGATGGGAGGAGGTAAGAGAATGGGGAAGAGCTTTGGAGGGATATTGGTCAAATAATTTTTTATATTGTGTGCATATATGGATAATTATGAACAAATATAATGCACCATAAAAATGAGGGAAAAAAGAAAAGTAGATAAGCAAAAGAGAATTATGAATGAATCAAGCATTATAAATAAAATGACTGGAAGCAATACATAACTCTCGTAACTCTGAATGTAAATTGTCTTAATTCTTCAATTAAAACATACATAGATTTAATTGAAAACAAGAGCCAACTATACATTGTCTGCAAGAAACAGCTCACTGGAAAAGTCATTCACAGACCGAAAATGAAAGGATGGAAAATGATATTCCATGCAAATGGAATTCAAAAGCAAGCAGGAGTAGGTATTTTACTATCCAACAAAACATACTTTCTTTGTCAGCAGAGACAAAGAAATTCACAGTATAGTGGTAAAGGAACAATTCAAAAAGAAAAAAGTAATAATTTTAAGTCTTTATACTCAAAACATCACTGCATCTAATTTAACAAAATAAACACTACTCAACATAAGGAATAAATAGGCCTCAATATAACAATAATGGGTGATTTTAATTCACCACTTTCACTAAGAAGTCATCAAGATGAAAAATCAACAAAGATACTCAGAGTTAAACTATACCATCAATCAAATGGACTTGGGTATCCAACAAAAGCTTTTTTCACCTGCCCAAGAAACTTTCTCTAAAATAAATCATAAAGCACATTTTATAAAATACAAATATATGAAATTATTTCTTGTATCTTAACAGATAATAATATAATGAATTTAGAAATCAACAGCAAGAAAAACTACAGAAACTATACAACTGCATGGAGACTGAGCAATACAGTTCTGAATTATGAATGAGTCATTGAAGAGATCAGGGTGCAAATTTAAAAACTCTTAGAAGCAAATGAAAATAGAAGCACAACACCAGAATCTGTGGGATAGAGCAAAGGCAGTTCTTTTTACTTTTTTAAAAATTTATACATAATAGTTGGGTTCATTTTGAAAAAAATCATACATGCATGGAATTTGATTTACTCCAAGTCAGGTCCCATTACCCACCCACCTCCTGTTTTCCTTCCCCTCACTTCTCTCCCTATTTTCCTTACTCTACTCTACTGATTCTTTTATTTATTTCTGATTGGTGCTCTTTACATATATACATTTAGAATTTCCTGTAATCCCTTTATATATGCACATAGTGTGAGTTTGTTAAATTCATTCCACATTTTGACCACTTTCCCATCCCTCTTGAACTCCTTCTTCCAATTAACTGATCTTTCCTAGACCTTTATGATATCTGATCCTACCTTTCCCCCTGCCCCCCGCATTTTGCTCTAGCTTCTACATATGAGAAAACTTCAATCCTTGATTTTTATGAGCCTTGATTATTTCATTTAGCATAATGTTCTCAATCTCCACCCATTTACTGGCAAATGCTGTAATTTCATTCTTCTTTATGGATGAGTAAAACTTCATTGTGCATATATACCACATGTTCTTAATTCATTGAAATATTGATTGGCTTCTAGGCTGATTCCCTAATCTGGCTAGTGTAAATTGAGCTGCTATAAAAATTGTGTGGTTTTATTGCTATAGTATACTGACATTAGTTCTTTCAGATAAATACCAAGGAGTGGGATAGCTGGGTCATATGGTGTCTCCATCCCTAGTTTATTTTTTGTTTGCTGCTTATTTATTTTTGTTTTTAAAGAGTGAGGGACAGTGAGAGAGAGAATCAATTTTATTTAGTTTTTCCTGTGGCTTTCGTTGCTCCAACACTGTTGTGTAGGTAGTGCTGAAAGCGCATCCTCGCACATGCCAGGCAAGAGCCATAACCACTGAGCACAGCTCCAGCACCCAATTCCTAGTTTTTGGGGAATCTCCAAACTGCTTTTCAGAATGACTGTATTAATTTACAGCCCCACTAACAATGTATGAGTATACCTTTTCCCTCACATCCTAATCAGCATTTATTATTAATCTGTATTCTTGATAATTGCCATTCTGACTGGTGTGTGATGAAATCTTAATGTAGTTTAGATTTGCATTTGCCTGATTGCTAGAGATGTTGAATATTTTTTCATAATTTGTTAGCCATTTGTGTTTCTCCTTATGAGAAATGTCTTTATTTTTTAAATTGTGCTTTCCTTTTTTTAAGAGAGAGAGAGAGAGAGAGAGAATCAATTTCATTTATTTTTTCATCTGGCTTTTTTTTCTTAGTTGTGTATGTGATACAGGGGTTCAAACCCAGGTCCTTGCACATGTAAGGCAAGTGCTTCAACTGCTGAACCACTGCTCCAGCCCCTCTTTTGCCCATTTATTGATTTGGGTTTTTTTTTAATGTTAAGTTTTTTTTTAGTTTTTTATATATTTATTCTGGATAGTAAAACCCTTCCAAAAAAGTAACTAGCAAAGATTTTCTCCCACACTTTAGGTTCTCTCTTCATGCTTTTAATTATTTCCTTTGCTATACAGAAGCTTTTCATTTGATGGCATCCCACTCAGTTATTCCTGGTTTTATTTCTTAAGCTTTAAGGGTCTTGTTGAGAAATCAGTGCCTTCATCAATATAATGGAGGATTGGCCCTGTGTTTTCTTCTAGCAGTTGCAAAATTTCAGGGCTAATTCTTAAGTCTTTGATGCACTTGGATTTTACTTTTGTGTAGGGTGAGACATAGGGATCTACTTTCCAGTTTTCCCAGAATTATTTGTTTTTAAAAGCCTATTTTTTTCCCAACACATCTTTGACACCTTCAACAAAGGCAGTTCTACGAGGAAAGTTTTCAGGAATGAGTCACAACAGAGAAAAAAAAAACTAAAGAGTTGGAAGACTGAGGCAGGAAGATTGCAAGTTTGTGGCTAGCCTGAGCAACCTAGTGAGACCCTGTCTGAAAATAAAATATGAAAAGGGCTGGAGATATAATTCAGTAATAGAGTGCCCCTGGGTTCAATCCCCAGTGCTCTCCCCCCAAAAACAAAAGAGATCTCAAATTCATAATGTAATGATACATCTCAAGGACTTTGAAAAACAAGAACAAACCAATACCAAAGCCAGTATAAGAAAGTAAATAATAGGGTCGTATGGTGGAGTCATCCCTAGTTTTTTAAGGATTCTCCATACTGCTTTCCAGAGGGGCTGTACCAGTCTACAGCTCCACCAACAGTGTGTTAGTGTGCCTATTTCTCCACAGCCCCTCCAGCATCTATTGTTGTTTATTTTCTTCATCTTTGCCATTCTGACTGGTGTAAGGTGATATCTTAATGTGGTTCTCATTTGCATTTCTCTGATTACTACCCTGCTATTCCACTCCTGGGTATCTTTCCAGGGGACTTAGAATCAGCACATTACAGTGACACAGCAATATCGATGTTCATAGCAGCACAATTTACTATTGCTAGGCTATGGAAACAACCCCGGTGTCCCTCACAGGAAGAATGGATCCAAAAACTGTGGTACATTTATACCATGGAATATTACACAGCAATTAGAA